>BMAW01047040.1:0-16525 GCA_019974015.1 Nephila pilipes | reverse complement strand
GGGCCATTTAAATGACAGCAAATTTGACGATTCTTCATAACTTCACAGTAATCTATGTAAAATAATATGTAATTTTTATTGTGAAATTTTTGTGGAAATGTTCAATAAGCAAGACATAAAATTTCAAATTATTTTTCATGAATTTATGCAAAAGAGAATGGCAGTAAGGTCACATCTCATATTGTTTACATCTAGCATTTGGAAACCGAAATTGCTTATAAGCTATTTAAAATTATACAGTAAATATTTTAGTTTTCATAATATGATCATTTTTTTTCCTGAAATATTGTTAAACAAAGTATTTTTTTTGAATTTTAAAATAGGAGGATCAAGTTATTGTCGTAATAAGAAACGAACATTTTATGGAAATCAATGTACTGCATCTAAAAAATTTCACTAATGACACCGTTACAACAAGTGCTGAAAAATAAGAAAACTTGAGAAACATTTGAATGACGATAACCATGTGAAGGAAAACGCACTATCAGGATATCATATGGTAGTTTTATTCTTACTAACCAGAACTTTTACCGTTATATTGTGCCCATCATGTCTCAAAAATAAATTGAAATTGATTGAAGATTCATAATTTGGTCTATCTTCAAATCTCACTTTATATTGTGAAAATTGCCCTTTCTCTTTTGAATTTTGCTCGTGTAAAAAAAAAAGCTAAACAATGAAGTAAATACCAGATTTATGTATGCGCTTTGACTCATTAGAAAAGGGTATACAGCTCGGGGGGGGGGAGGAGAAATTGTTGCAATTTTAAATATGTCCTTTATGTCAAGCATGTCATTTAGGCAACAGGGGAAAAAAATCTCATGCTGCTGCATCTATCACAAACTGTTCAATGAATGTAGCTACTGAATCTGCTACTATAATTTAAAAATCATCCCTAATAAATTCATGGAAGAGGGGTTTATTTCGATGGAACATGACAATGTCGAGGCTATTAATCATTTAATGGTATTGTGAGCGCACTTTCAGTTTTAAATGGAAATATTCTTGATATTAAAATTCTGTCACATTTCTGAAGAATTTGTAATTAATAGAAAAATGTATCAGTCTTACCACAGTATAAACCCAATCATTCATATCATAGTGGATCATCAAGTAACATGGATGTTGTCGACGTTTATCGCATCTTTGAGAGTTCTGAAAGCTTACGTTCTTTCGAACACCGATTACTACGGCGAAGGAGATATGAAAGGATTCGAGGCAGTTCAAAATTTTTATGGCAAGGAATCTGTTGAATGTATAGGGCATATTCAAAACAGAGTTGGAGCGCAACTTCACCAACTGACATGTAACTCAAAAGAACTTGATGGCAAGGGAAATTTGACAGATAATATTATAAATAAACTACAAAACTATTACGGTATATATATATTAGGTTCAAAATAGGAAGTTTATCAAGTATGCAAATTGCCACAATTGCTCCCATTGCCCAGTATTGTTCAAGTAAGGGGAAACCAATGCATGGACAATGTCCTAAACGTGTGGACAGTTGGTGTAAATATGAATGAGCCATTGTTTTGGGAAAAACTTTACAAGGATACCAGTATGTGTCTAACACATCGATCAATAACTCCCGAGTCTAAAATTGAAACAACATTTTTTTAAAATTTTTTATTCATCAACTACAACACCTTTTATTAATCAATCTTTGAGTGATTAAATCGTTCAACAGCTTTTCAAATCTTTTTTTTTTTTTTGTCCCCCCCCTTTTTTTTTTTTCCGCAAAGAATCTTGTTGCGAGCAAATAGCGACAAACAGCTTTCTGAATCATCGACTCGCTGCTGTTTTTTAGTTCCATCGAAAGCAATCATGCAGCCCACTTGAAAAAACCTTTTTCACTTCATCAAAAAACATTTTTTCCTGGTCCGATCGACTTAAAATTTTTACACGTTTCAAGCAAAGGTTAGTACTCTAGAAAGACCTGGTTACTGGTTTACTACGAGCTCCATCTCTTGGTTAGTCTCGGGAGTTATTGATCGATCTGTTACATCCAAATCTAATAAATATGGTTAAGTCTATATAGATTAAGCTATGTGACCAAAAATTGTTCATCAAATGTCTTAATGGCCTTACTTAAAATGCCAATGAAAGTTTCAACACTGTTTTATGGTCTGTAATACCGAAAAATGTTTTTATTGAAACTCAAACTTTACATCTAGAATCATATTTAGAAGTAGTTAGATTTAGTCATGGATTTCATGAATTATCAAAATTTTTGAGAAATTAGAATTGAGTCCAAGCCATTATACACTGAAACAATACAATAGTATAGATGAAATTCGCATTGATTATGCAAAGCGTTTTTCTTTGCCTGAAACTAAAGAGGCCGTTAAAAATCGGGCATTAAAGAAAAAAAAGTGTTGCACATAAGAAAAGAGAATATATGACTTACAAATACCGAGGATTTTAAATGTGTATGCTTTCTTAATTTTTTAGTAAAATACAAAAGTAAACTTATATTGCTTTTCCTAGAAAAAGTGATTTTTTAAAAATGTTGCTTAGTCAAAACATGATTTTAAAAACTATATGTGAGATATGTATGTAAAATTTGAACTGTATATTATATATAATATTGTTAAGCCTGTGAATTAAAGATTTGGTTTTAAAATTGATATTTTTTAATTTAAAGGTGTTTTTGTATGATGGTATTTTGGTAAATTTGTTAAAAAAAATTAACTGAAATAATCACGATCAGCTGTTACTTTTCCAAATTTAAATATATTTCTTAGATTTTAGGTCATTGTGTTAACCATTACCATAGATGTGTCTGACAAAAATTAATGCAGTAGAATTTTCTATGGAGTATTTTGCGTTTGGGTCAAATTTTACGAAATTTTTCCATAAATTCCTTAATTTATTAAACTTCATAAATGTAGTATTTTTGGCCTTCTTTTAGTAATTTTGAATCATAGTTTTTATCAAAATGTGGTGCAATTTTACTTAAATCCTTTTTTTTTTCTTCAAAAAAATTGAATCGGACTTAGTTGCATACCTTCAAATACTAAATAACTCTTGTTTATTCAGCATATCACATAGGTTCCATTTGATTATAATTGTGAGTGTCGCGACTAGTTTCTAATTTGAAATATTTCTCTTTTAATTCAGTACTTTTAGTTCAAAATTTGACTTTAAAAATAAATACAATAAGAACACTAAACTTATAGAATTTTTATATTTTCCTGATACAATTGGCAGTTCATAATTACTAATACGATCCTCTTTATTCATACAATTCTAAGGATTTAATCGCCAAACTAAAATTAGTGACAAATTACAAAGTGTTTGTCAATCTGATTTTGACAAAAATGATTTTTTTCATCATTTCATAAACATTTTAGCTAGCAAGTATGATTAGATATGGTATTACTGCTCTTTTAGAGCGATTGTGTGGCAGGGGGTAGCCAAGTGGTCATAGTCATGAAATTGCTACTGGAGTTGCTTTGATGGAGTTAATGGTTCGATTCATGAAACTTTTAAAGTGTCATGTCAGGTGCTGTCTTTGTCACTTCATCGAGGCTCAAAATTACGATGTCGTCTCCAACAGCCCTCCTGTTACTGCTCTATGTGACACACACACACACACGTATATATATATATATATATATATATATATATATATATATATATATATATATATGGGGGGCGTGCGTGTGTGTGTATATAATGTCTTCTATAAACATAAGTTACATTCACATTTCAGAGTTTCCGATTATTTCTTTTAAATTATTTTAGTAAAAACTAAATTCATGCTTTTGTTTTAATATAAGTTGATACTCGTATAAGGAACTAATAATTTCGTTACATTAATAATTTATGTTAATTTAAAAAACTCTCTGTTACAAAAAAGTTGCTGACTGGATTGATTTCACATTATATTAACAATTATTCTATGATACTTACGTATATCTCAAGCCCGCCTTCGGAATTATTAGCTGTTTCATTTGTTTCTCTATGTTAGTTTTTCAGAATACAGAGAAAGAAGGAAATCTGTTAATTTAATTGTTTTTCTTCGAAGCTTTTTAATGCAAAAAAATTTAATGGGAGGTTAGACGGATTAAAGAAACTTTTGTAATTACTAAATGGAAATATTTTAACTAAAAACTCATCCCATTTAATCATCGCTATCAGTCTCAAGATCTTCTAAAGAATATTTCTTCTTTGCTTTCGTTTGCAAGCCTTATATAATTCTAAAAAAATACTTAAGGGAAAGGAAATTGTTTTTTTTCATTTGAAATTTACTTTTAATTAATATTCGAGAACATTTCGGTTATATATATATACAAAAAAATTGTTCTGAAAATTATCTTAAATTCAAATTCTTTTCGAAAAAAGTTTTTTTTTTTAAATTGTATTTTATAAATTAAAGATTAATATACATATATCGTAAAGAGTTTGCCATTTACCCAAAACGAATTACGAAGCTTTTAACCATGTATGTAGACTGAGTAAAAATTAAGAATGAGCTATTTTAAAAACGTACAATATTTCAAAATACAGCATAAATCATCTTAAGTTCACTGAATTATTGTCATATAAGAAATACGTTTAATAAATTGCAATATGTATTGGTAAAAAATTACCATATACATTATAGGAACAATTATAACGCATGCAGTGCAATTAGCTCACTGCTTATACAAGTCAAGCATCGAACAAAAAACAGCAAATCTTATTCATTTGAGATTCTAGATGATTTTATTTTGTCAAAAGTTATTGGTTAAGCTGCGCCAAACCATCGATAGTGTGTATATATTTTTATGAGATAAAAGGAGATCAAATTAAAAAAAAAATATATTGTTTTCGTAAGCAATTTTGGAATATGATTTATTAAATAAAATATATGTCATTCGTATGCACGGTAGTATATAACTTTTTATAATGCTACCAGAATGTTTATGATGTTAACCGAAATATTTACAATTTGAAAGCATGCTTTAGTAATGAAATTATAGATACACTTCATATCATCACGGATGATATATTTACGTAGAAGGATTAAACACAATCATGCGTATATATATATTTCAAGCAAAAACCATACCATTCTATATTAACCAATCAACACTGGGCGTATAGACCATACAGTTATTTTTACTTTTGGAAATGAATGTTGTATAACTTCAAATATGGGTTGAATATGATAATAGGGGAAATGTTTTTAAAAAATCAGCAAACAGTTAATCGTAAATGATTTGCGAGGGAAAATGATCCTTTTTTTCCTTTCCTTAAATCGTCTTTTCAAATTTTGTTTTCATAAAATGAATAATCTGTTTTAATATAAAATAGCAAATTACTCAACTAGAAAAAAAATGAGATGAAAAAGATAAATCTGAAACTGTTTACTCTAAAATTCTATATTTTCCGACACTTACTGAAGTAATTATATCGAAAAAAACAACAACATAACAACGCTAACAAATAGTTTTATCTTAAGATAAGTTAAAGATTTTTTTATTTAATTTAAACAATATGAGAGCAGCTATTTATCACGTATAAAGAAAGTCGTTGATCTTTTAAAATAAAAAGGAAGTACAGAAAAGCGAACAAAAAAGTATATAATAGTTTCGTCGACGAAATGTAAACAAATTATGCTATGAACTATAAATTCCGATTTTTTCGTAAGATGCAGAATATTACTTCAAGCTATTGAAATTGCTTTAATCATACGTTTCTTAATTTCGAATTACTACATTATTTCATGATTTAAGAAAGTGAAAAAAGAAGCTATATTTAATTAATTTTGTAACTTGTGTCATTTATTAGCAGAATTGTCGGTTCTTTTTCTTTATGAAAGAGTTCTAAATAAAGCAAATTCAGTTTTCTGAAGTTGTTTATTTTATGTTTTATTCCATTGAAGTTTTGATAAATTATTTTGGATGTTATTCATTACCTGATGCTTTAGTCCTTTTTTTCCCTTTTATCTTCGAAGACTTAATACTAACAGAAAAAGGGATACAGTAATGAGTACACTCAGTGAAAAGGTTTTTATGGATACCTATAATCAATTATAGGCAGAAATTTTCAATTTTATGAATACAGTTTGTTCAACCGGAAACAAAAACCTTCACTTGTAACTTTTTAAGTCGTTTATTTAGATGCATTTAATTACACGTGTTTCCAAACTTAAGTTTTAACTAAAAAAATTTTGTGCGAATAGAAAAATTATGTATAATATATTTAAAAAAAAATCACAAAATAAACCCTGAATATCTACTGAAATTAACCTTACGCAGCAATTGTTACTATTTTTCATTTTAATTGTTACACATAATCTGTCAATTTTTCTATATTTGTTTGATTATTTTGATGATTATGGATACTATGTTATTATTCTTAATATAGTTTTGATGAATGGATACTATGTTAAGGACAATAGTATCCATTCTTTTTTGAATTTTGATTTTCTTTGTATTGCTTCCTTTTATCTAGGGATGTGGCCGTAGTAGTTAAATAAACAATTTCGGCTTTGTTTACTTAGATTCCTGGTATTGAGATCTTATGCTGCTAAAGACATGCCGTGTAGCGGAACTGATGCACGTTAAATCGGTTGAGGCTCTAAGTCCTTCCGTGGGGTGGTTTGGAAGTTTGGAGAGGGAAGAGCCTTCTCAGATGATGTGTTCATCACTTGACCGAAGTTCAAAATTACGCAATCCTCGTGTTACTTTTAAGTAAGAAGTAAATAAGGATTTAATTTTGTCTAGAGAAATTTAGAGATTAACTGTTAAAAGAACTTTTTCGACTGTAAGTTTAGTTGATCCGTTTTTTCAAAATTTTTTTTTTGCACCCTTCTGATTTACTTATAAAAGTGTTAGATAATATAAAATTTAATATTTCAATTAAAATTACTTAAGTATTGATAGTGGTCGGATGTTTATGCTATAACAAATATAGAATATAGTTCAATAACATTTGTAGTTCGATAAGAGGAATAAGATAGCTTGAGAAAAAAATATCAAAATTTTATAGTAACTTTTCCTCTATTTTCCTGGAAATAAAGTATGATATAAAGGTACTTTTCTTATAAAATACTCTTTATTATCTGATTCACATGCTGCAATTAAAATTTCCCTAAGAAAAGCAATTTAATTTTAAATAGTTTTGTCTGTATATAGGCACAGAAATAACGCTTTTAAGACTACTTAAAATCTTAAGAAGTATAAATTTTAAACGATTTATCTTTGTTCGACTTCATTGGACAAGTATTTAATAAATTCTATACAGCATTGTCATTCACGTAAGACTTCATATATATTGATTGAATATTAAAAAAGCTACTTATATTAGAAAGAATATATATATATATATAAATCATAATAAATGGTACTAGGAAAAAAACACAAGTCAGAGTAAATTTTAAAAAGATCGAACTGAATTCCATAAAATCTAGTTTAAACTAACGAACTAGAAATGTTTCATGAATCTAGATGGAACACAAATTAGCATTAGTTGCAGGTTTGAAATTAATAACTAAACGATAAATTAAGGAAATTTAGACGTCAGTGATCGGTGGATTGATTTTAATAAAATCGAACTTAAAATTATTCGATGGCTACTGACGACCGGTCTCGTAATTTTGAGCCACGGCCAAGTGTCCAGTATAACTCCTAAGATGAAACCTTGAATCCAAACTTTTCCACTACGTCTATGTGACTATTTAAAGTCCTGCACAGATTTAACGTGCATCAGACCTGCTAACCGACTTTAGTGGAATCAGGCCTCGAAGTGGATGAAAATCTCGGCCATGAGATCGCGGTCCTGTCCTCTCCAATACCGCAGGCGTCACTCAGATGCCAAAGAAAAAAGTATTAAACATTTAGTTCTATATTTTTCCTTAGTGTAGTTCTTCACAAAATAAATTTTTTGTCCTATTATAAAATCTACAGTTTCGTGATAGGTTTTTTTTAATAAAGTTACACAATAGTACTCTAAGCTGACTAATTGTAGCAAATAACCGTTGATCTTAATTTAAATATTTCGATCAATAATAATCTAGGTCATATGACCCTTTATATTAATTCTTAATAGTATGGAAACTGACTAAAAGGCTGTTTAATATAATATTTAATAACTTTTAATTATTATTTTGGTTCATGTACGTTATTACAGGTAAGTCGCCAATGTTGGCTCGCTTATCCCTCATGAAGATTCAAGTGAAATTTATTAGATCATTAAAAGCATTGAATATGTTACTTTACGGCATACATATTAAGAACTGCAAATTATTAATTTGTTATAAGTATTTCTTATAACAATTTCATTATAACCGTAAACTTGCTAGTATTCCTTTACTATTAGTGGTAGTTTCTCTAGTTTTTGGTAGAGCAATTTATATTAATTTCATGTTTGTCATTTTACCGAATATGACCTATTCGGAGAATTAGTTTTAGTTCACGTTCATGAAAGATATTTAAAAATAAAGAAAAAAATATTTTTAAGAGCCATGCAGAATTTTAAATTTTGATTAATATTTTGAAGGGAAATTTCCTATATTACAAATGAGTTCCTTTTTCGCTAAACTAGGATTTTGATTTCTATAAGCATAGCTTACAAGAAGAAAAAAATTCAACGAACAATACAAACCATAAATAATATATTCTATTACAATAATACTGATATGGAATATTGAGGAATGATATGAAAATTCAATAAATGAATTATGTTTTATTTAAGGAATTTTGTGCATAACTAGAAATAAAAATAAAAGTATATGATGTTTAACAATGAGGTAAGAAGCAAAAAATTAAGTTCTCTCTCTTTTTACTCGGAAAACTGGTATTGCTTCATTTTCATTATGCAGTTATTTTATGCTTACAATCAAGCTTATTACGACAGAAAAAAACTGCATTTAAAATAAAAGTTTTTGCTTAAATTAAAATGTTATTTAAATGAATGTAATAACATGATTAAAAACTCCTTTCAAAGGCGGTCATTTTCTTTTTGACAACAGAAATGGGAAAAAGGGATTTTTTTTTTACCTTGTAACGAAATGATACTATTTAAAACAAAATTAACGCTGAACAGAAAAAGGGAAGAAATATTTAAATGAAAGTGAACTTTTATTCTTATGAACATTATTTCTCGTGTAACGAAGGTGGAAATTCTTGAAGTAATTGCTGCAGAATTTCAGTTTTATTGCGAATTCTTTCCAATATTTTTTTCTTATCTTTGAAAAGGAATTTTTATTTCACATTACAGAGAAAGGTACTTGGATTAAATTGAAATAAGGAATTATATTTTTGTGGGACTTATACTTAAATATTTAACAGAAGAATATTTTTTAAGAAAAATTGTGTACAGATATCATGATAAAATATTAATTGTTTAATTAAACTACATTAGAAATATTTCGCATTAAACAATAAAACCTTTATAAAGGAATATATAGTTTATTTAATAAACAGAGAAAAGCTAAGCAAATAATTACGAATGTTTCTGATATTTGTAAAGTTATGTTTGTATGTTATAGTTAATGTTTGTATGGTGTACTTATAGCAAAATTTATTATAGCAATATGTAGTTCTTAAATATTATATAACTATTCCTCCAATATTTTTAAAATTAGAATTTGTATTCCTCTTTCTTACTTTAAGACTTCTTTGACTGTGGTAGCCCATTTGTCGTGATCGCGCATTCTATGGCAACGTTGTTTTCGTCGAGTCGTAGGTTCGATCCCTGAAGACATTAAAGACGCCCCATATTGCGGTGTTGATGCACGTTAAATTTATCTATGTTGCAAGTTCATCCTCTGGTAGGGTGTGGAAATTCGGAGATGGAGGTGCCAGCTTATGTATCGTTCTCCTCACTTGACCGAGGCTCGGAATCACAAGGTTCGTCGCCAATAGCCTTCGTGTTACTTCTCAGAGCGACGTTTGTTAACATTCAAATCAAAATTGAAAAACCATTTCGAAAATTTAAAAAGACAATTTTTTTTTTTTTTTTCTGTTTCTAACAAGAGAAAAACTTTCGGCTCATTTAATTTAAATTATTAAATACCACGGTCATTCGATATCACATATTATAAATTAATTATCAAGCATATATTTTGATTATATAGCATATGTTGTCAGCACCTATTATTAAAATTTTTATCTATGTAAGAATTTTTAAGAATTTATACTTGATTCATTCCAATGTACATTACTTTTATTTGCTTAAAAATAAGTTTTCTTTGAATTCTAATTCACCGCTCTGTATGCTATTTGCATATTAACTATATTTTTTCGGTTTTAATCAAATTTGAGCTAACATTTGTTTGATAGATTTGCTACATTTATTTTCATCAGTTTTTTTTAGCAAAGAGACTTTATCTTGTTTTTTCCCTTCAGTTTTACTTCTAAAACTTTTTTTCTAAAGATTCTTTCATATCTTCTAAAACACGTTTTCAAGAGCCAACAATCGAAGCTTTCTCAAATATTTTCCCTCGAATTCACGAAAAGGTTTCTTTCCTGGGTTAAATTCTTAGATGGTACATTTTTAGAAGTTAGTTTAAATTCTTTGCTCTCTAGTGAATTCTTTCTCGTACAATTCGGTCAACTTTTGTTGAAAGTGACGGAGCTTGCACTTCATTTTCTTCAAGACGATCAGATTTTTTTTCCTCCTTAAAACATTTTTTGTATTTTTTTTTTCCTTTTTTGATTTTTTCCCACTATTTTATCGAGGTGCAATTTTTCTTTCCTGTTTATTTTTTTTTCTAGAAAAGAATATGTCTCCATAAAATAAAGTCGAAGAGTAACTCACAAGAAACGCCCAATTCATGGACATAGTCTGTCGAATGAAAAAGAAAATTAAATACTAGAACTAGTATTTTAAAAGTGCGTTTTTCGCGTGTTTTGGAAAAAGCTCAGAATATTTTCTCACATGTAAGATATTAGGTATTGGTTTTCCAGAATACGTGAATTTTATACAAAAGATTTTCCACGTTTTAAAAAAATAGATAATTGAACCACAAGTCCTGAATTTTTTTTTATATATAAAAATGGTTGTATACATATAGATTTTATACAAAAAAATATAGAATTTTATACAAAAGGTATTCCATATATTAAAAAAAACCATAAGTCCTGCTTTTTTTTTATATAAAAATGGTTGTAAATATAGAATTGCTGGAATGTATTTCAAGCATTAAATAATTGTTATTTACATTTAAAAGCATCCCCAAGGATGGAATATAGAAAGGTTCAATTAATTTCTTGATATTATTAAGGACAGCAATCGTATATATTAATAAAAAGAAGTGTGTGTGGATGACGTAACCCTGAAATATGACATTTGAATATATAGTAGAAAGATTACATAACCCTGAAATATGACATTTGAACAAAGAATTTGTTGGTACTGAGAGTGTGCTCCATGGACTCATTTTCTTATTTCGAATTTTATTTTAATTCTTTTTGAAAATTTAATATTAAAATGATCGACGTCGTATATTTTGTCTTCACTGCGCAAGATTCTGAAGCATTATTACGTCATATGACATTATGGTCTATTTTTGTTTAATACACATAGTTCTGAAGAATATCACGCCTCGCGAAGTTTGAGTTTATTATGATATGGCAAGTTATTCTTGGCAAAAGGATTTTGGAGATGAGTTATAAATTCATTTGTTTGCAGAAAAATAGCGTTTCTTGTTTTTTGAATTAATAATTGAACAAAACAAATGTTTTGTTTTACAGGGAAACGGAGACCTTTCCTACTTCGGGTCTACAGTTTTGTATAGGGGTCTGTTATATGATATACTAAGTCATTCTTTCCCTCTGGGCTAATTTGCTGGTCACTAAAAACTATTTAAATAGACCATCGGAAAAAGATATGACGACCTTTAAAATTATTATATTTTTTGGAACTGTTGTTTTGTATCGAAATAGATGCGAGACTTTATTAATAATTGTATACTTTCTACTGGACGTCTTAGATTCTGTTAATAACTACGTTATTATAATTATTTTTAAACATCACTGATATCTTTCTTTGATTCCATCTGTTCTTCTTACATTCTATTGCATTCGAATGTTAACCAGTGCTCTAGTATTTTTATCTTTTAAACCTTATTAATTTCATTTATTAAATTTTATGTTATAAACATATTGTTTTTAAATTTTATATACTTAATATACCATTCTGTTTTATGTGGAGATTCATTATTTGATTAGAAAATATTCTTTTGCTCATTCTTGTATTTACTTTCTGTAGCAAGTATTGTCATTTTTTTTTTAAATTCTTAAAAGCTTAGTATTACATTTTATATTTAGTTACAGCGTCGTTCAAAAATATTGGTGTTAAGTTATAACTATTTCTATTTTTGAAAAAAATTGAAGTTTTTTTCGTTCACTAATACATTAAAAAATATCTGTAATTAATAATTTTTAAAATTGTATGATTGATTATCGTTACATAATCAGATAAGAATTTGCTCATTGATATTTTCTTATGATTTTCATAGATGAAAACGGTAATATTTTGGGTAGTTCAGTTTTAGTCAAGGATTACAGATATTTCTCTTAAACCATCGAGTATATTACATAATGGGTTTTTTATTAGAAATATTACTTAGCAATAATTTCCAATATAAAAACTGTTGTTTTATGATGAAAATGTAAATGAAATATTAAAAATATAAAGTGATGAACAAAACCCAGAATAAAATGATTCTATTTAAAAGAAAAAATGTTTATTAATTTTTGGTTTGATAAAAAAAAGCAGGTTTTTTCAGCTAGTACAACTAAAAACCCAACGGTAAAATAGTACATATTACTTTAAATATCAATTATATTATATGCACTTGAGGCAATTAGATTGGTGTCGATTATAAAATAATAAAAAAATAAATATAAAAGATGAAAAACTATTTTTTTCTTTAGCTAATATACATAATTCTCAATATTTCCTTAGGTTAGTAGTAGAACAGAAGAATCTGGAATAGAACAAGATGGATAGAACAAAAAATTATGTGTATCATAATATTGCTTAATATCTCTTTTATTCTATTTTAAAAATTATTATCAACGACGCAAAGTACGGAAGGTAGATTAAGTGCAGAAAAAAATGTACACAAAAGCGATAGAATCAATTTAATTTATGGAATGCAGTGATGGGAAGCTAAAATAATTTTTTTTTCGTTTTAAGGAAAAGGCTTTTTCCTGTAGGGAAACATTTTTTTTATTTTAGTTTGCATAGAAAAAGGAAAAAATTTAAAACACAGAGAAGAAAAAGACTTTTATCTATTTATTTTTCTTCGGGTGAGGAAAAAAAATAGTTTTGAAAACGAAGTTAGCATGCAATAGATGAGAGCAGAGCATGAAAAAGCTCTTCTGTCTCTATTTCCTTTTATCACAGAAACGAAAGCTCAAGCATTTGAAAAACAATTACAATTAGATTTGTTTACCAAAAAAAGGCTGAATTTCACATCTATTTACAACAGTAGCATTCCTTTGTCTCATTATACAAAGTATCTGAAACCTTTATTTGGGTCATTATTCTTAAAGTTGTATTGTGCATTTTTGTGTTGTAAGCTAAATAGATTACGATTTCATGAATCCTTGCTTCAATGTGGCAAGCAGCACACTTACAAAAAGAATTTGAGCTCATTTTCTAAGAAGAATGTGATAATCAAAGATGTTTCCTTTTCCAGAAGACTAATCCATTGTTTTTTTTTTTTTTTGTATTGCTTGATTTTATTACTTTCATTATACAGTGATAAGATTATAGTCTTTTAGACAAATGGATCTCAAACAGTTTCCAAAATATGTCTTTTGGTCCTGATTTTGAATCTTGCGTATTCCTTGACCTGGCTATATAATACTCCCCTATCTTGTCTTGTGTTTTATTAAGTTATTTTGGTCGTCGAATTCATTAATTTGTTAAAAATATATATGAGTAATTGAAAATATTTTTTATAAAACAAAATTATTTATAGTTCAAAAGTCATCGTTACGTTACACTCACAAGCGAGCGCGGCTTTGGTTCAGATAAGGCAAATGAATATTTTCATTTTCTTAAGAGAAAAATAAATTTATGTTGCATATATAACAGTAGCATTTAGAAGAAGTTAGACACAACTATGAAAAAATATATGTAAGGGCCACATTCGGGTAGTTCGGCCAATAATTTCCTTGCCAACCTTAATTCGCATTTTTTGAAATCAAGAATATTCATAATGATCCTAACTTTTTAATCGTTACATATGTGATACGATACATATGTAATACTAATACTAATAGATTTAATTTACAAATAGATTTAAACAAAATATCATCCTATCCAGATTACATCATTTTATTAAAAATAATTTTAATTCAAACTAAGATAAATTTCTCGATTTAGATTTATAGGTTAGTGATAATAAATTAATTAGCAATATTTATGATAAAAGAGGGGATTTTAAATTCTTTATAATTGAAATTCCTCTTTAGAACAGCAGTTTGGATACAGGAATATCACATTAAAATTTTTTTACTAAGAAATAGCAATTTAACCACACATAAAATAGAAAAGTTCATCAATATTAAAAATTCTCTGTAGCTTTTTGGAGCAGGATTATCTCATAATATTTAATTCTTATATTACTAAATCTGGTAAAATCTTAAAAAATGTTTTGCAAAAAACTATAGATGGTTTCGATAAGATAGCTATTATTAAAAATAGTTGTGAAATTTTTAACTATGTTAATGATAAAGAGATTTACTCTATAAATTTTAGTGTGTTCTTCTGGGTAATTTAAGAAAATTCAAGAATTAATAGGTCTATATCTGATGAGAAATTAAAAATGTCTTATTAATCTTGTTTTAAAAGAAAGTTGTAATTCTTAAAATGATAACTATATAGATAAATTAAAGGAATACTATAGAGTGGACCAGTTAGTTATAGTCTTGCCTATATATACTACATTTTTATGAACAAAAGTTTGTAGACTACACTTTATTTAGAGTTTTTTCTCAGACAGATAACTTTACAATTTTTAAAAACTAATGTAACAGAATTTAAACCAGATTTATAATTTTATCCTTATTTTTAGGTCTCCGCAGAACCCTAAGGTTTCCTGGAACTTTGACAGGGGTACTGCAAGTAATAACTATTTGCTTAATCAAAATTTTAGTAAAATTTTAACTTTTATAAGATATCAAATTCTTAGAGTCATTTTCTTGAAAAAATAAAAATAAATAAATATTTTATGGAAAAAATAAACTTTTAAATATTGCAAAAGTCCCATATTTCCAATACATTAATCGAGACACATTAGATCACATATTAGACTCTGTTCTTTGGCTCAGACGTCTCTATTTGATATATCGACCGACACTCAGTAGAAACTAAAATTTAGTCTAGTTGATATTACGCATTTTAGGATTGACATTAGAAAAAATGTCCTGAAATTTCCGAGAGCTGTAAAAATCTAATGTCATTTGTTTTAACTTATGTAGGCGAAAATTCTTTCTCTTTGTATGCTGCGACAAAAACAAAGTATAAAAATAGATTGGATGCTAAAGAAGGCATTAAATTCAACAATTATTCCAGACGTTCCAATAAAAAAAGAATCACAGCCAAGTTATTTTTTTTTTCTTTTTACTAATATATCATAATTTAAAATAATGTTGCTTTTGCTTATTATTCACAGAATGTAATTAAGGAGGAAAACACCATTAACTACCTTCCCATTCATTATCTCATTAAAATTTTTGTATTTTGATAAGAAAAAAAAAGATACAATAATGATTTTATAAAATTGAGTAGGATAAAGCTTTGATATCATATTTTCAATGCTCTTTGATCAAGAGGATCCTTCAAAAAAATAAAATGGTAAGCTCAAAGGGTTCCCCGAAATATAAAAGGTTATAAACCACCGCTCTAAGCCAATTCAACGTGGTATCATCTACTTAGTCATTTAAAAATGTCTTCATCCTCTTTCCTTGTGGATAAATATCATTACAGTTGAAAATGTTTTCAATTCCTTTTCGTTTCTTTATAAATGTTACAACAGTCAGTTGTGAAAATTCGTATTTTTTGCAAACCTCGGCTTGCTTCATACCTCTATCAATATCATACCTCTATCCTTGAAGCCACTTTTATCGTTTTTCACTTAACTAACTTCAAAATAAGCAAAATTTACAAAAAAATTAATAAAAATGTTCTAGCATAGTACGAGAATAATTCCTGATTCAAATTACCATAATTGACACAATTTATCGGAGGTTAAAATTCTTATCGTACTCAAGTGTAGACAAAACAACGTATCACAAAGTTTCCTTCAAGAGGCTTCGAAGTTTTATTTAACACTACAGATGAAAGAACACTAGACTATTTTTCGAAGAGGGGGATAAAAGTAATGTTCAATCTTGGGTTTGTCAGGAAACGTCAACTCTACACCCCTTACTAGAAATGCACTTTCTCGTTACCACCGTTCATCATATCATCGTTTCGAGGTGTAGACACACAGAAATGCGTGTCCATCTTACTTTTTTCATCATATCATCAAAGACTAGTTCCACCGGTAAGAGCAATGCAGAACTTCGAT
>BMAW01047037.1:114946-185500 GCA_019974015.1 Nephila pilipes | reverse complement strand
CGTTCACTCTCAGCGTATCATATTTGATAACAAGTCAATTGAAAAGTCCCCGGCCTGACACATAGATGGTGCTACTAGAATTAAAAGGCCGAGGACTTTTCAATTGACCTGTTACGCTCGCGTTTCCTCTCCTGTGCAGAGCGTATCACATTAACGTACGCTCCGTGAGTAGACAACGCAACAACAGAGATACGCTTGATGAGAATGTTTTATTTGATTTTTTTAATGTTACTATTTGGCGTTACAATTCCGCGAAATCTATATAGATAGGTTGTTTGGAGTTTGACCTTGGTGATATGAGGTTAGATTTCACTTCTGCCTATCAGGAAGAGGAGAGTAAATTGTTAAAAGCCCGTGCGGTGGCGTGGCTCTTTAAATGTAATGACATCATTTAAAGGGTGTAATTTATTTGGTTTGCTTTTTTCTTTCTTGCTTGCTTCTTAGAAGTTCGAATGAAAATTTATGGATGTTCATGGGTGTTAGGGCTTTTAGTAGCAGATGCTCCCAGATGTTCTTTTCATTCGGTCGGTTATTATTTGTAGCGACAGTCATGACGGAAAGGAAGTATTTATCTGATACTGAGATTTGCGAATTAATGAATGGATCTGACGGTGATGTTAGTGAAACTAATCCAAATCTATACATAGCCATTAAAGGGAAAAAAAAGGACTGAGATATACCCTTTGCTCAAAATCTTGCATGAAGCGTTAAAATATGACAAATATGTGTGTAAGACATGTGACGTTGGAATATGCATTGAGGAATTTTTTTTTTTTTATAAAAATACCAAACAACAAAATAAGATTCAGTTTTTATATCTTAATATTCCATGATATGGTACATCTTAACACCATGAAATTTGTAAAACAAATGTAATTATATTTTGTATTTTCTTAAGTAATATGATTTTTTATTTAATAATTTTATGTATAAAACATACAATTTTCAATTAAATCTTTTTTTTTTCGTATATATTAAGTTCCATGCATTTTAAATAATATTAGTAATAACCAATTTATTCTAATGAATATCTGATTTTAGAGAACTTTATTTCATGAATTAGGCTTAACATCTAAAATCGTCTCGGCACAGCGCTACTCTCCGCGGTAAGAAACCGCGGGCCCAGAAAAGCACTTCTTTTTTTTTCTCCCTCCGGTAGCGAAAAGGTTAAGTGATTTTATTTCCTCATTTAATTGTTCTGGGTGTTTTCAAAATGGTACAAGGTTTTTCGGAGAATCAGTATTTGGCTCAGCATCTAATTTGTTTCTAAACTATCCAAAGTGTGAAAATTCCATCTCCTTTTGTACATCTCTAAAAGGAAACAAAATGCACAGCATCAACTTTGCATTTGTTTTCGACTTGAGGATTATTGGAAAGTGGCATTCTGCTGCAAAATGCTGTGTTCAGCTGTGAATTTGAACATTCCATCTAAGACACTTCACAGTTGTCTTGACAAACAGTTGCAGAATGTTTCCAGTAATGCGGCACATGAAATTATGAATGAGGCTTTTACTGATTTTCGCGAGAAAAATAATTTTGATGAAATTGTTCAGTGCGGCGTGTCAGTCGATGGAACACGGCTGCGATAAAGCCATTTGTCTCTGAATGGATATGTTAGTTCCATATCCATAGATATTGGCAAAGTGCTAGACATTGAAATTATGTCAAAAAATGTGCAGATTTTGTCAAAAAAATCCTGAAGGTAGAATTACTCATAATTGTGTGAAACGTGGGATCATCCTGTGCCATGGACCGATCGTTATATATCGCATGTTTGAAAGATCAACTCGCAGGAGAAAATTAAAATATCCTCATTTTTATGGGAATGGTCATTCAAACGGTTTTGATTCGATTGGAAATATTTATGGTGAAAATAGTGTCACAAAGTTTGAATATATAGGACACATTCAGAAGTGTGTAGGGTTCAAGGCTTCGAAACACTGGTAATATAATGATTGATACTGGTAAAGGACTACCCCAAAACATAATGAACTTCATTAAACATCATTATATGTAACTATGCGACAAGCATTTATTGAATAAATGTTTGCATGGGAAAACACAAAATGCAAATGGATGGCGTATTGTGGAAATTTATACCGGAAGAAAATTTCATTGAGAGAGTTGCAAACTCTACGATTAGGTGACTACTTCGCCGTAATACAATTTAATAAAAGGGTTTCAAGGTTTGTTTGATGTCTTAAATGCAGCTCATGTGCAAGTAGGCACAAATACATTGAAAGAGCTTGCTCAATTTCATGAAAAGCGGATAACTGAATCAAGAATAATAGATCTAAAAAGAAAAGAAAATTTACCAAAAATGAAGTTATTTTTAGCCTACCATATAGGTAATTTAATGTAAAGGTACAATGATTTAAACTTTAAATACGTTTTTCTCAAAATTGCTTTTTACGCATAATGTGTGCGCGGTGGCAAAGATAACTGAAAAAAGTTATGAATATATTTGTTTTCAATTTTCTGAACCATATATCTATATTATTTTCTAGGGAATGTGTTCCAGTCATTCCTCGCTCTACTTTCGCCGATGAGATTAGAGCTTGTTTAGTACAATCTTTCTTATGGCGAAGTGTCAAAAGACTTCGACTGACCATAAACATGCGCTTAAAATTGCAAAATGAACCATCGGCGCAAATGTTTTCCGAACAATTGTTAGATATTGGAAAAGGTAGAGTAAAACTGCACCCAAATACGCGATGCATTAAATTGCCAGACAATTTCTGCATTGTTGTTCTGGCAAAAAATGAATTAATTGAGAGTATGTTCCCGGACATACAGAATAATCACTTCGATCATAATTAGCTCAATGATCGGATTATTTTGACAGCCAAAAATTGTGATGGCGACAAAATTAACTTCCAGATACAACAGTTGTTGCCAAATAATCGTGTCTTTTAAATCAATCGACACTTTTGTTAATGAAAACGAAGGTGTAAATTTTCTAATTGAATTTTTAAATTTTCTTGATACGCCCGAAATGCCACCACATAAACTTCGGTTGAATACTGGTTCACCTACTTGAATCCACCTTGTACATAATTTGAATCCACCTCGATTATGCAATGGTACACGTTTGGTCATCAAAAATATCACCGGAAATATTCCTGAAGCAACCATTTTGATTGGAATGTTTACAAGAGAAGTGGGTCTGTTACCACGCATTCCAATGATACCGTCAGTATATGTGATACCCTTCAAAAGACTTTAGTTTACAACTCGTTTAGCTTTCGCTATGACCATTAATAAGTCTCAAGGCCAAACAATGACAATGTGTGACTTAGAAAATCCATGTTTTTCGCATGGGTTTCATATGTTGCATGCTCACGTGTGGGAAAACCATCGAATCTATTTGTGTTAACAAGAGACAGGTTAACCAAGAATATTGTGCACCAATCAGCTTTGAATTAATTTAAAATTGAATATTTGTACTATACAAAATGATGAATATAATTATTAAAAATAATAAATAATCTACGCTACCTACATCATTTAAAAATAGTTATATGTTATCAACTAAGAATTTTGTAAATTACTTATTTATTAAAAACTATACCTGAATATGAGATAAATAAAATGTAAAATTCAAAATTTTATATTGATTTGTGCTTAACCCCTTAACTGTGATATATATTTCAGAAAAATGGATCAAAAACGGGAAATTTTTTTGACTGTTTAATTTTGTATGCATTGTAATTATGTTTGTAATGTATTATTTCTATATTAAATAGCCTGCACGTTTACGGTTCAAATAATAGTTTTACGGCATTCAACGAGACACTTTTATTTGCCTCAATGTACGTTGAGCATATTATTACAGATGTTTGAGACAACGTTATCTACTTTGCTGAGAGATCTCGGTCCCTTGCTGTTGTCTTCACAGTTATGTTGTATCCCCTGATAGGAAATTTGGCTTTACAGCAAGAAATAATTCGAGTGAAAACCAACGTTTTTATGTGGTGGCAAAGTTTATTAAAAAACATTATTGAAATTTTAGTTAAAACTTGTCGCAAATATCTAAATATTGCATTGTTAGCCGAGTAAGAATTATTCCCAAGGTTTCAGAGCTCTAGCTTGATGGGAAGTTCGTTAAAATAACGATCGAAAATTTGATGACACACGCACTAAGTGAAATGCATAAAAACGTTTTAAAAATACGTCAGGATTTAATACTGAACAAATAGAGATGGTCTTGGCGAAAAATTTGGTGACAAACCTAGGTGCATCTAGAAAAAGATAGAATTTTTCTGAACAATTTTTATGAGAGCACAGAAATAAGCTACTGTGTGTATCAGTTAGTATGTATAAATTTAGTATATATGCTCAAGATGAGATATTGTAATTACTTATTTTGAACTGTTGTGAATGTGCGATCTTTGTATTGGTGCTATCCTGAATTTATATGTGTATATATTAATTGTTTCCTGTTGAAAGAAACGATATTTTATATGTTAGACAGTCTCAGAATAAATTTGCGTTAGGGTAACAGTACACCTGCGAAGCCAATTTTTTGATTTAATCTGAATTTTGCCTTTAAATTCATATTTTATGATCTTATGTACCTTAAGAATCAGAAAAACACACTAGAAAAGTTTTGCTAATTTATATTTTTACTGTCACAAGGGAATTTTATTCAAATATAAGCAAAAATTAAGACTTTCCCCCAAGCATGATGACTGAAATTAAAATAAATATATTGAAAATTTGTAAAATGAATAATAAAGAATATAATCTTATCTAGAGTATAAGTAATTATTTTGATAATATAGCCTTTACGAAGGAAGCTATATTTCGAGTTTCTGAACACTGAAATTTTCCTTAAAAGTCATTGCAATTGTCACTTTATTGCACTATAAGAAAATTTCTACTCAACATAAAATCAAAATAATATTCTATTCTTTGTATGATTATTTCAAAAACAAGTATTTAAAATTCCAGATTCATTGGTGCTTAACATTTTGAGATATTCCGTTTTGCAGTAATGAAAAATGTAAGAAAACTCATTTTGAAAAAATGACAAAAATAACATTAAACTAATCTATTTTTATGAAAAACACTTTATCATTAAAATACGCCAGATTTATATTGCTCACCATCTTTACCATCCAATACACTAATATTGTTCTTCTAAAGAGCTCTTAAAATTTTTCTGTATTTCTTTTTCTTTGGATCTGCATTACGTAGTATAGATTCTCGAATTCTGCATTTGTCTAAATGTTTATACCCCGTAAAGTAAAAACCCCAGGATTTTCAATACTCATCATTTTATTAAAAACTTTCAAACAGCCATTGAATCCTTCATTAAACTGAATAACTGCATCATACGATCCAAATTTTACAGTTTTGATTGAAACGAATACTTATTTCGGAATTATTTGCCAAATTATACCGTTAAAACATTCATTTGCGTTTTGAGTTCATCTTTCAGCACGAAAACCAAATCGCAGATGTAAACAGTCACCATAACAACAAACTTATTGCCAGGTTTTACACATAAGAAAGGAAGAAATGTGTTTCCAGATACATTTATTTTTATTCTTAAATATTTTATTTTAATTACTGATTAATTATTTATATATAAATATAATTTTTCATATGAAATACCAGGAAAGAGAAACGTAAACAAACCCCTATGATCACTTCCGGTTAGCAGAAGTGAGAAATTCATGATCAAGTGATAATAAAACAGCTGTAACTCGGCTTCAAAGTAAGATAGAAACACATTTCAAAAGGGATTTTAAAGATAAAAGATTGAATTTTAATATGAGATCAAAAACAAAAAAATCAATAATTTGACCAAAAATTGTGTTTTGAAGGTGAACTCTGACAGAGGGTGCTTATTCGTTACGTAGACTCTTCTTGCATTAGAAAGCCCATTCGCCACGGAACAAAAGCTTCTTCAGAAAGCATACCTTAATACCGATGATCATGATTTGTAAACGGTTTTCTTGTCATTACCGGGTATAATGGACCCGTGTGGTGACCGGGGATGACAGAATAGTCTCACTGTAGCTCATGCATGTCGTAAGAGGCGACTCAAATGGGTACCCAGCGTCTGGGGGTATAGCCGGGCACCCTGCCCCTGGGGATTATATCAGGGGACCTCAGGGACTTGCCTTCTTCAGGTAAGTACGGGCATCATGACCCCGAGGCACCTTAGTGATCTTTTTCTTTCCCATGGGGTTTACTGTCTTTGGTAAACACGGGTGACGCACTCCCGGGATACCCTAGCGATCCTTCTCTATTTTCGACCCTCTTTCTTGTCAACCATTTTTACCTTTTTTCACCTTCACGTCTAGACCACAGTTTAATCTTGTTTGGCGCAGCATAGCCATATCTGGCTCTTGCGCCAATAAACTTTACATTCACTCACACTTACCGGGTATAATGACATATTTCCCCCACCCCCACTTTCATATCGGAGAATATGAGAAGAATAATAGTTATTTGGTTATTTTTTTATATACTAGATGCGACAAGTATTTCATTGCAGAATTTATGCAGTCTCTTTGATACACCCTATAATCCAGTGTTTAAAGTGAAAGCATATAAATTCATCCCTAATTAATGGGTATGTTAGTCTTTTATCCTCAGTAATTTTAAGTTGACACGCTGTTATTAAAAGCGTAATTGCGATTAGTAATGTTTGCGTGGCTCGAGTTAATAATTAAATTGTTAAAATTCTTCCTTTGTTATATTCAGCATCTGTCCTTTTATGGAAAATTTTTACTTAAGAGCTAAAACGTTTTTTGAATCACAATCCAAACATTGCGCATTTTTAGCTTCATCAAAAGTTTCTTGAAATTTCCATCAAAGCGGTTATGGAAACTTTCAAAATTATACAAGAAAACAGTGAAGTTACTATTATTGTTTATTTTAGTAATCAATTAATATTAATATTCTTTTCATAATAGTAACTAATCATTAAAATACATTAAATTCTGTTTTGAATATATTTAATTATTTACTATAGTTAATTCTCCCTCGAATAAATGCTATTATAATCACAATCAATCGAACCTTTTAGACGCTAGTACAAATTGAAGACGTGGCTTCGAATGTGTAACACTAAATTTACGGATATTAATTTTATATGCCAACATATTTTTACAGACATCTGTTTTTTTGATAATGATTTACAAAAGTAAATTTTTTTTGTAAATGTATTTATCTTAAAAATAGAATGTTATGAAAATTTTTATTCAGCATATTTTTTAAAAAAATGTACTCAATTTTCAATGCATATCGTCCGCATATATACTTGTTACACTTAATGCCAATTTTATTGCACCCATTTTTCTTGCAAAGGACATTACCTTACATTACATGGAATATAACAATAAATAATTTTCTTTCATTTGTTACCCAATTTTCAAGCATTTACTTCTACATTTTTCACATATATCCAACAAATCCTTTCCATATCGCTGTTTGGTCTTTATTCATTTCTCTTCAGCATTGCATTGCTATTTTTAAGTTGCCACGGCTCATCCATAAGAAGAAATAATCCAAATCATATGACCCCATTTGAAGTCCTAAATAGTAAGTTAATACTGGAGAACAATATTCGTGACACCCCCTTTGTAAAGTAGGTGGAGCAAAAGTGTACAAAAACATTTCTTAATACATAATGTATAAACCTACTGAGTAAAAATGCAATTTTTTAATTATTAGATAAGCTCCACTTCTGTTTTTACAAAATTTTGTTTTTTAAATAAAAATTTTGAAATAATCACTCGCTTTGCTCTAATCGTATTACAATTAAACGTTCAGCCTTGCCCGAAAACAAAAGACCTAATAAAAAATATTTGAGGATAGTTGTAGAAATTCCATAAGAATAACATCACGTTCACGGAATCAAAATGCCCAATATATATAGACGGAATTTATAAAAAAAAAATTATAGATATTTTTATAATTAATGCTGACATAAAGAAAAATAAATGCTTCGGCGTAACTTCAAAATACACGCAAACGAATAAAAGATAACACATGGATCAATAAGTCCCGAGACTGTGCGGTCGTTTTTTTGCGATTTCCTCCTTCAAACGCACCAGCAAGTCAATATAATAATCACTGTTGATCGATTTACCTTTTTCGAGGTAGTCAATGAAAATCACGCCATGCGTATCCCAAAAAACTGACGCCATGACTTTGCCTGTGCGCCACTGCCGCTTCGACTCTGAAGTGTAGTGATGTATCCATGTTTCGTCCATGGTCACGTAACGACGCAAGAAATCTTTTTTGTTGCGAGTAAATAGCGATAAACAGCTTTCTGAATCATCGACTCGTTGCTGTTTTTGTTCCATCGAAAGCAATCGCGGCACCCACTTGGAAAAAACCTTTTTCATGCTCAATTTTTCATGAAGGATAGTAAATACACTTCCATATGATATTTGTATCATCTCAGCAATCTCACGGAGCTTCACTTTACGATCTTTCATTATAATTTTTGTCACTTCACTCACATTTTCCGGTGTAACGGCTTCCACAGGTCTACCCGAGCGTTCCGCGTCATTTGTGTCGGTACGACCACGTTTAAACTCGGCAAACCACCGACAAATCGTTGCTTTTGATGGACAAGAGTCCGGGTAACATTTTTCCATTGTTTCGCTTGCACGGTGTTTTTACCCATTAAAAAACAATGTTTCATCAGAACACGAAACTCGGTTTTTTCCATTTTTTAAACAAACTACAAAACGACTTTACTCCAACCTCGATAACTCAGCTGTTTCTGGTCCGATTGACTTAAAATTTTGACACGTTTCAAGCAAAGGTTCGTACTCTAGAAAGACCTAGTTACTGGTTTACTACGAGCGCCATCTCTGGGTTAGTCTCGGAACTTATTGATCCATGTGTTATGTAGGAGTAGCAATTCTTTGAAGCGTGCAAGATGTATGAATATTTTACTGTTTTAATTAAGTAAAACTGGAAGCAAAACACAAGACGTATATTTGAAAGAAACCATTTTTCATAGAATAAAAGAACCTAATAATCAATAAATTTTTGTATATTCTTGTCATTAATTCATGTTGAAATCAATGTAGGATAACTCCAAAGCTCCATCGACATTTTGATAGATCGTTATACATAGCTAAACATAAATATATATGAAATTAATACATTCATCTAAAAAATGCTCTCTTAGTTCAAACTGTCCTCCATCTTAAAATAACAGTTCCATTCGGCTTTTATAAAAACGATCATTAATTACTTATAAATAATCAATATTTGTGGTTATATTACAACCAATTATTGGAAAAGTAATTTACCTTCATCATTACCTATAATTAATTGGTGTGGTTAAAACATTTACTGCCACAGCTGGAGTTCTGCTAATGAAAGAAGGCAGTTTCTTTTTTTTTTTTATCTCTCTAATAACAACGGCTACTGTATTTTTCTAACATGAAGGAATATTACAGGAAAAATAATAGTGTGTCAGGATTTAAGTATTTATGGTCTATTCTGTGATAATATTATTGTTAAATTACGTGTTTTTGAAATCTCTAATGGGAATCATTTTGAGCTATTTATATTAATGAATGCTTATGCATGAGATAATTCTTATAGAAGTATAGATTTTACGTTAATAAACAATCGTCATGCTTAAACTAGAAAAGGAGAAATGAGTATATTTAATATCTACTTTGTTATTCTGAATTTTGAAACATTCAGTATATGATAATTAACTATTCTAAATTAAATACAAGAAAAGACATTTACCACTTAAAATACTATTAATTGAAACACTGATCTTGACCTTTAACATACATTACTTTATGATTCTTGTGACGTAGAATTTTATTATTTACTTTGCTTAGAGTTTATTTATATAATATCACAATATTCGGATCTATTTTTCCATTTTAAAATTTAAAATTTTCAGAATTTTGTTTTTTTTAAAAAAATCGAGAAATAACTTGCGAATCTTGTTTGCAAAACTTTGGAGTAAATAAGGTTTACCTATTCGTACTTCATGATTAAGAAATACAGTTTAGTTTGTATTGCTTAAGAAATCTAGGGCTTTATGTAATTACATTATTTTTCTTTGAAAATTTTTCGTTTTGCAGACAATTTAACTGTGATTTCCGACGCGCTAAATGAAAATCAGCATTATTTTTACGTCTTAAGTCTTGTTTATTTTCAATTTACTTGAGTTGATTTTCCTCTTCAAACGAGGAGTTATTAGCTTATAAAACGCTATATAATAATATAAGCAAATATTTATACAAAATAGTATACAGAATTTTAAAAAAAAATTAGTCTTTAAATAGACTTATGTAAACCAAATCTAAATAATGATTCCAAAATATAATGAAAATTATCACACACACACAAAACAACGAATGTGGAATATATAGGCAGATATAAACAAACATTGAGAACAGAATGCGATCTCTTCACATTTCAAAACAAACTGACACTAATAGAATTAATTAAATAGGTAAGAAAGAAAATGTTCTTTTTTCTGCTAGACATGAATGGTTTTGGAATGTGAATACCTATATCATAAAAGTTATCATATCATCGAATATTTTTAACATAGAGCTCTGAAAGTTTGTGGGATAATAGAAAAATACATAAAGAATAATTTGGGGTACATAAATATTTTTGAACGATTTTCGTCAAATCATGCATACCGTGTCCCGTTAAAGTCGCTAAATTCGCTTTTCTCATTAGGACATTAAGAAATTTCCTTATTAAAATTTCTTAAAGTATTGAAAATTATTTTAAAATCATTCGAATCTATGTTTAAAAATACTTTTATAAATACAACTGAAAATCTTATAACCCTATCATTAAAAAATACTTTTATAAGTTCTGTATATACGCATTATTTTTTTTTTATTTAAAACATATTATTTTTGCTTATACTTTCATGCACAGACTTTTTTGTAATTCAATGGTCTGCATAAATTTTGAGGATACATACAAAATATTTAAAAATACCATTTCTCAAAATATGGATTAAATAGTATTTTACTTTCCTTAAAGATAATTGTCATGCACAGTAAAAATATTTTAAGGAACATAATTTAATTTTATGTTTTTTTTAAAAAAAAAAAAAAAAAATCAGTGTGTTGTCATTCAGAAATGTCTCAAAAAAATTTCCAAAAACTTGTTAAAAAATTTCGATTTTTCCCATACCATTATCCACATTTATGTACAAACATCGTACATTGCATTGTAAGAAATCTATACATTTTTCATTTTATTTACTTCAAATGGCAGTTTCTATCATTAACTTAAGGCGAAGTTTAAAAAGAAATAATCATGTGTTGCGTGCAAAATTATTTTATATCATCAAGTTCTTGAAAAATAAAGAAATTTTTTTTGTAAATGAACTTTCTAACCAATATTTTTAATAAGTCTTCCCAATCATATTAATTGTGATGATATTAGATAGCGGTACCCGAGTGATATTTTATTTTTCTTATGAGATTCTTTTTATTTATGTCAACTACGACAACGTCTCCCTGTGACACTACTGAAGATCTTCCCTTATTTTCAACCTTCCACTTTGTCAAGCAATACTTACTTTTCCTTCCATTTTGATCTTGAATCCAGATCACAGTCATAACTTTTTAACCATTATTTACATGATCTTTCAAGGACTTACTCTCATCTGGTAAATGAATCCTGACACTGAGGTAATGCTGTGATCATTTTAAGGGGTTTGCTATCTTTGGTAAACACCAGTGACCAGATACCCAAGCGAATATTTCAATTTTTGGAATCAATCTTGTCAACCAATTTGTACCATTTCTTCTCTTTTTTTTTTCTAGATTAGTGTTTAAGTAAATTTTTGATGCATCATAGCCACATCTGAGTTTTACACAATTTAACTCGACTTTCCATCAGTCATTCACTATCTATTTACTTGATACACTTGAATACACACATGGTGGGGTCGCTGAACCAGATATGATCATTTCGCTAATAAAATGAACCCACTAATCAACCTAGTACAAAATTCATTCTTTTAAAATTTAATTTAGTGCTCGATAATACGTAGAAACTGCATGGCATAAAGTTCGAAAGTTACATTATTTTGAAACGTTGTAATCAGAAGCTGAGAACTGAAGATTTTACTTTAAACTATTAGTTCAAGAAAGTGGCATAAAATGTTTCTACTTTCCATCAAATGTCTATTTTTAAAATCCCTTTCTTTTTTCCCCCGGATGTATCTAGCGATATTTTCCTAATATCGTCTTTCCCCCCTTTTCAACCACAATGCTAACATTTTCCTTCCTTTTTTCATCTTATCGCAAGATACCCTAGCAATCTTTCACTATTTTTGACCCTCCTTCTTGTCAATAAATTTTTACCTTTTCCTTCATCTTTTTCTGCTTAGAGTACAATTTAAAATTGGCGCAACTCAACTAGATTTGGCTATTGCGCCATAATCCCTAACTATCACACACTCACTCCTTCCTTAATCTTACGGCAAAATTGCTGGTACATATTTACAACAATTATTTTCATGACAGACTTAGTTATTGTTACCTAAAGGGGGGTTTCAGACAACATGGCCAAATATGACTCCTGCTCTAGTAAAATTAACCAACCAATCAATCTCAGAGATGCGAATATACCATGATACCAGATGTGTTGATAAATAAGTTCTACATATAGTATTATATGAATTAACTGACCATGAATAAATTGACCTTGTAGGAATAAATTGACCATGATTGAATTGACTTTGTATTAATCAATTGACTATGACTAAACTGACTTTATAAAAATAAATTGATCATGTGAATAAATAGTCCAATGTAAATGGTATGTTATTCCTTTTTCTATAGAACAAACACGAATGATAATAATTTCGCTAAAATTCCTAAGCTATATGAACACATTCCATAACGTCTTAGCTCTTATAACCTTTTCTTAAAATAAATATTTAAAATTTATTTAAAATACACCCAAGTCATTTTGTTTTAAATAACTATATAAAATGAAGTAGTAACAATAATAATTATGTCTCGAATTATGATGATTAATAAAACCTGCATTACCGTTAATTAGTTAAGAACAATAAAAAAACAAGCGATGAAATTTATCTCCATTTTCTCCTTCTAGAATGAAAAATATTCACTATAAACAATTTTAATTTCTTTCCTAAATTTATAAATGAATTTGCACAACAATTCTTCCGTAAAGGCCATTTTTAAAATAAATATAAATTTATTGATCCCTTTTCATTCCTTATAATTATTTTTTTCTGATATAATGTCTCCTAAATATCTGTTACCGCAAATTATTATTAATATAAGCTCTCACCATTTATTAATTTCATCTTCAGTTAATTAACTAATGCTTTCATAACCGCACTTTACTAACTACCGTATAAACTATTATTTATAATTATATTATGGTAGTACCATGCTATTAATAATAATTATGCTCAATTACTGTCATGAAGTATCTATCTTGCCCAAAGGTTTGTAGTAAAGTGATAAAGGTGGTGAATTACCAATTCTTAATACTAATAGTTAGTTTAACAATAACATTAAAATACCTAATAGTTATTTATATCTGTTATTATCTGAAAAATTCCTTGCTTTAAGAAAGTGTGGGTCAAAAAGTTTTGTGTTAGGAATCAGAAATAAGGTATTGATAATGAGAAATGGAATTATAGATGATTCATTATAGAATCCTTCAGCGATCATTTTCCTTTTTTCTATGAAGTCCATAAATATGATACCCTTCGCATACGAAACTTTCAACAACATATATTTTCTGGTTGATTAGTCCATCTTCGTCTTCTTTGGAGTAGATTCAAAGGAAGGAACCAAATATTTTCCCTCTATATAAATCACATCCAGTTGTCATTGATGAATTCAACTGAAAGCAAAATCATGAAGATAATTCAACGCTAAAGTAATAGATGAGTCAGTATCTTATTTGTATAGGTACTTAATACACTGTTTGCGCTAAATGTTTGCACACTAAGAAAGAGTTGTCAGCATAAAACGAAATTTTACATACTTAAGTACAATGTTGTTGTTAATAAGTGATTACAAAATCAAAGAAAAATGATCATTTATTAAAAGGAAAAATTAAAAATCAATAGAGGATTTAGTACCTCTTAGGCCACCTCTAGCATGAAATCATGATGTAATACGGTCGGGCATTGAGGCATACGTATGATGACCTGCGACATCTCGTTCCACAGTTGCTATAAACGCGTCTGTAATTCGTCCAAACTCGTAGACTGTCCAACTTGCCATGCCAAATAATTCCAGATATGCTCAATCGGGGACAAATCTAGGGATTGGGCAGGCCTGGGAAGGGTAGTAATTTAGTGGAGGCAGTCCTGTGAAACCCTTCTTTGTGTAGGCGAGCATTGGCCTGTCAAAAAATGCCTCCTGAGAGCCCTATCATGAGTGGCAACACATGTGGCTGGAGAATATCACGAACGTGCTTCTGGACTGTCATGTTGTAGTAGATGAATATTAGGAGTGATCATGTGTCCTATGCGATGGCATCCCATACCATCAAACCAATTGTAGGAGCGGTTTGCCGCTGTACAGCGAAAGCGGGATTGACACATAAACCACGGGGCCCTACACACGTATATACGTATTGTCATCACAGCCCAGATTGAATCTGGATTCGTTGCTAAAGACGACCTGATTCCATTCCATTCTGTTACGGTCCAATCACCTTCGAGCGCAACAACATTCTAAGCAGAAGCGAGTGTAAGTGGGTGTCAATGGCAGTACACGTAATAGGTGCCACAATCGCAACTGTCCTTCAGCCAGGCTCCTTGCGATGGTTCGAACTGACACTAAGGCTCGTAGTGATTATGCATTCTGTGTATGGATGGTTGACAGTGAGACAGTTGGCGCTATGTGTGCGTGTCGTATGATGTGACGATCTTCTCGACTATTGGTCCGTCTAGGACGTCCTAAGCCTGTTCGACGTGTAATAGAACTATGTCTTGTCGACTGGTTCTAACACCTCCTCACAGTTAAGTTAGAACTGCCTAGGTGGGGAAACTTCTCTCCGAGCTGATACCCAGTTTCCAACTTTCCTATGATTCTCAAAATCTCCAACTCTGACAGCTGCTCATATTGTCTCCGTGTTCGGCGTATGCCATCTCTAGTTAAAAAGCATCAATCTACAACGTGCGTGATTAAATACGTCGAAACAAGCTCTTTTTACCTGTTTCATAATCCAAGGAGAACGAAATACAACGTCCTCTGGTAGAATAATGCAATGCGCATTCACGCTGCATTTTTAATCATTTACTTTATTCCTGACATGTACCTTCAGGCCGAGTTTCGTAACAATCCTACTCTTACTTTTTGGTGTGAAAAGTTTTGTCGCAATGAGTGTAGTATTTTCAGATTTATAGAATTGTTTTACCATTGTAAAAAGAAAAACTGCACATTATCTAATTAGGGCTGATTGACCGATTCAGTAATATTTATAGAAATATTTTAAAATAATTTAATTCTTTAGGATGGCCTGCTTTTCGAATAACGCATGATACATGGCACACATTGATACTGATATAATTTAGTAGTTTCTTTTCTGAACAATATGACTTATATTATGTCTAGGTTTATTGCGGAAGAGATTAAGAAATGTTTGTAAATGTTTGTGGGGATACAGGGATTATGTCAAGGGACCTCAGGATTGTATCAGGGGTCTTTAGTGCCTTCCCTTCTAAATGTTGGTACGGGCATGATGACTCAGAGGAACTCTAGTGATCTTTTTTCTTTCCTTTGGGGCTTACTGTCTTTAGTAAACACGAGGGACTCACTCCGAGATACCCTAGTGATATTTCTCCAATTTCGACCCTCCAACTTTTTTCCCACTTTTTTCAAACGGCTAGACCACAGTTATATCTTGTTTGGCGCACCTGACTCTTATGGGCCATTAAACTTTACTTTTATTTACTCTCACTTTCCCTACTTTAAAATCTAAGATATAATTTTGTCACAAATGGATTCATTAGGTACAATAATTTCTCAGAAGCTGTATGAATTATATTTGTCCGTATACATTTCTTAACGTCATACTAGTAATGAATTTGATGTCAGATTCTTATTCAGAACAGTATCACCAGATTACTGCTATAAACAGACAGTGAGAAAAAGATTTTAAAATGTAAAATTGTATTTCAATATAATTTTTGGTTACTTCGAATATTTCCTCGACATTTTTTAACATATAACTTTACTTTGAAACTACGGTATGCATATCAATTAAATAGAATGTAACAGATATTTTAAAGCTGTATAAATAAAGGGTAAAAAGTTTCGAAGTTTTTGTAAATTTACAAATTTAAATTAAATTATTTAATTATACGATGCTTACGACTCAGAGAAATTAACGTGAAAATATTGGGCCATCTAGTCAACAAGAAGTCGTTACGTCGGTGAGAAATGGATGGGATAATAAACACTGATAATTAACAACTGAGTTACCAATGCACTATGAGCAGACAACGAGTACTGGAAAAGATCATTAGAGGAGCTTCACTAATTGATATGAGAGGTAAGGATCAATGATCATAAGAAGGAATTTAGTACCAAAAAATTCAGCCCAGAATTTGTAGGGTTGTATGAGAACAAATGTTATTATACAAAAATTATGTATACAAATGCGAACATTAATAAATGTTAAATATGGGTATGAAATACAAGACATCCCCTGAAAAGAAGTCGTAATGTATCTTTTGTAACAAAAGTTAAAACGAAAACAGGTTTTTTTTTTTTTTAAAAAAAAAAAAACCTTTTTAAAATTACTGACGCTTTTTTTGTTTCTATTGCCACTGTTTAATCCTTATTTTCTGTGCTCTTAGACTTGAAAGTAATTCTGTAAAAGGAATTGAAAAGAACTTGGTAACCATATAACAATATAATTCACGTGGTATCCATATTTTTTTTGAAGAAATTTCATTATATTGACATAAATTTTGCTTAAATAATTTGATAGAACTTAAAAAGAAGTTATGCTTTTAATTAATTAAGAAAAAAATAAGATATATAAGTTTTCATTATGAGATATCTTAAATTTTCGAAATATGTCCAGAAAAACACTTTTTTCTTATATGAATATAATAAATTTCAACATCGAATCTCGCAAATAATTATTTTCAAAATAACTAAATTTTGTGGAGTAGATATCACATAATTTAAAATGAATATAAAAGAGATGTATATATATATATATATATATATATATATATATATATTTTCTATACGATTTAAAATTCAATTCTTTCGAAAGAAAATGAAATTATTCAAATCAAACTATGACCTTTAAATGAGAAATTATAATTAAATTTTCTAATATCATATATATATATATATATATATATATATATATATATATATATATATATATATATATATATATATATATAATTTCCAGTTTTAATATTCTAGGTTTATTACTTAGAGTTAGCAATTTAAAATTCTGTATGCAATTAATCGTCTGCAAAAAAATGGTTATATGGTTAACTGAATTCTATTTTAAAGTCTTAATTTATGAACCATATTTATTTACATTACTTCATAATATTTTTTGAAATAATGAAAATATTCGCTTTTCAGAAAAATGTTTCCATTCAAACTAGTTTTGAACTGCTTTGTAAATTTAATAAATGTTTTGATAAATTTCTTCGTCTGGCATCGATTAATTTCAGTTCTTAACATAATATGATCAATAAAGCATGTTAAATAAGTAAGCTGAAAATAAACACTTCTTTGTAAAACTTACAGCAGAGGGATTATTTTTAAAGTGGTAAAATTAATATTAAAGACTGTTATAAAAGGAGCGTAATATTAAGGAATTTGTATATAATTAAATATTTTTAAATCAGTTCTAAAAGGGAAAAATTATTTTGAGTAATTTCCATAAAGCTAATAAAATTTGTATAAAAATCGTCTGCTGATAAAATCAATCCACATTGACGCATATTTCAGAAATTTTAAAAATAATTCAACTTCGAGTTGGTTTTTGATACACTGACAAAATCAATATTCATAATGGAGTGTCTTTAAAAAGAAACCTTAAGATGATGCGAATGAATAAAATTATTTCAATTCGTATTAATGTCATTATGTGTTGTACTGTATTGCAGACTATTAATAAAGATGACTTGTTTTCAGGACATCACGTTTATTTGCGCGCATCTTTTCATACATAAATTATATGCACAATTTCCACAAGCATAATTTTTCAACATTCGTTTTTACATGTTGGAACCAAACTCAATTCAATTTTTTTGTTCCGTGCCAGTAAATTTTCTAAAAACAAAAATATGATCTGGTGTTGCCAAAGGCATAATTTCATTTCTTTGTAAAAACTTTAAACATTTAAAAAATATATATAGCTTAAAAAAGAATATTGAAAAAAAGTATCACTTTAAGTTTAAATCGTTTTCTTTGAAATATTGAATGTATCACAGTGTCTAACTACAACTAAGGTTTATTTCCTGAAGAAAGAAAAGTTTATGGATTTCTAACATTTCTTTATAATATGACTATTTATTCGCATTTATATTCACTCAAATGAGTTTAAATGGAATATTTCCTTACAAAGGCTTTTGTGAATTCTGTTTTATGCACAAAATTCATACGAGTTTCAAAATACATCTCCCTCGGCAATCTGAAATCGTTAATGTTAAGTCCTTAGAAAACATTATATTACATTTAAAATTGTTCGAATTGAATATTTTCCATATTTAAAGTGGATAGAGGAAGTTTTTATAATTATAAAATTCAAACATGAAAGTTATTTCAAATTAATTTACCTATTTACGAGAATGTTTGATGTTGAGTGCAAAACACTTCATTAAATTTTTTGTAGTTTTCAGATGGGTATACTCACAATTTTTTATTACATTATCATAACCTTGAAGTTATAAGAAGCACCGATAAGTTTATACTTTATATTTTTTGCTAAGAAAAGTTATTTCACAAATTAAAAACATAATTTAAAAATAATTTTTTTTGAAGAAAATACATTCCAATCTAAGAAATTGCTTCAGAATTATGTTATTATCCTAAAATGTAGATATTAAATGAAAATTAAGAATATGCTAGTAGAAGTGTTTTAAAAAACAATTTATAGTTCTTAATTTTTTTTTTCAATTATGGTGAAATTAAAACTTTCAAAATGGTCCGATTACTGTCATTTTTATTTTGTCATCATTTGAGATTTTGTTCCGAGTTGTTTTGTTAACTACAAATTCTAATAATCGATTAACTTCCCTATTACACAAAACAGAATAATTCATTTTAATTTGGTGAGCAAAGATTTTAATTTTTCTCCATTTTCATCTTTGAAGGAGTATTTATGTCTAGCCCAAATTATAGACACTATTTGGTCTACGTCTTTTCTTCCTTCTTATTTACAGTTCACTCTCAATACATGAATATTTAGATGATATTCAAACAGTGCCATCTGTCGTGATGACTAAGCATAATTTATTCAATCATTCCTCTTTCATATTTGAAATTAAATATTTAAAAAATACTGATATTAGATAGAATTAAAAGTCATTTAAATTTCATATTTATATTGTTATTACATAATATCGAATTGGAGTTATTAATCAAAAACAGTTAAATAACACAATACTCTAAAAGCCATTATTATTAATGTTATTGAATCTAAAAAGAACAAAAGAAATCTATTTTCAACTACAAATATTTTATTATGAAATCAAGTTACAGCATCAATAAAACTTACATTTTAATCTTTAGCTTTCTCGTTAGGAGCAGTTATATAAAAAGAAAATCTCTATAGTTTAATCCTCCATTTCTGTTCGAAAAATACCGCTGGGGAAAAAGATCGTAATTGAAAAACTACTTGAAAACAGTCTCTGCCTTTACAAAATCACTTAATGTATTATTTTGTTTCATTTTTATTTCGGATGTGAATCAGTTAAGTCCCTATAGGCCTAGCATCTTTAAGCACTTGAATGGAATGCATAATCCTATAGAGAAATGCTCTCCCGAGAAGAACATAATACGGAAATAGAATCCATTTTCGGCTTTTGTATTTCAAACAATTTCTTTTGCAGCTAGAAATGACTTCTTTTGTTAAACGAAGCATTTAAATTCACTTCAGGATTTCAGACCTTTGTTTCATAATGTATTGGAATAAGCAGCAATCATTTTTTTTTTTTAAATTCACTCCTATGTTTCGATGTTAAAAATAAAACACAAACGAAATTGTTACTATTTTTTTTATTACAAATGTTACATTTTAAAGGTACTTTTGTTGCTGCCAATTAAGATATTTCTGTAAATTTTATAACAAGAATCTTTTTAGATTAAAGAGATCTAAAGCTTTAGGTATTTCATTCTGAAAAAGAAAACATTTCAAGTGACATGATTTAGTAATTGTCAACATAATTCTGAAGGCAACTAAAGTTATTCAAGAACAAGGATATTTAGCTTGCTGTATTTTGTTATCATTCTGATATTAATATCCATACATATTGTTCTCTTCAGGAAAAGTAACATCACTTATATGTAATCAAAACAACAGTAATGGATTTTTATAACTTTATTTATATATTTTTTGTGATGTCTGTCAACTGGATGCTTGTCACGTTAGCCTAGTGGTCAAAGTCAAGAGCTAGCCTCCAACATTCTTTAGTTGAGTCAGGGGATCCAATCTTAACGTTACTTACGATCCACCATGCACCAGAGGGTTAGATGCATGTTAAATCTGTGAAGGCTACAAGTCTTCCCTGAGGCAGTGGTAACCCAGTAGTAAGGGTCTCGAATTCCCGACTAGCCTCACTCGTTCCGGTATACCCTAGCAATCCTTTTCTATTTTCGACCCACCATTTTGTCGCTTTTCAATTTTTTTACTCATCTAGACCATAGTTCCATCTTTGGCGCAACATGTTCTCATTTGGCTCATGCACTCACAAGCTTCACTTTCATTCACTCTCTATTTTCGATCCTCCTTGTCAACCAATTTTTGTCTTTTTTCTATTTTTTTTCACTAATCTAAAGCACAGTTCCATCTTATTTGGCTCAACATGGCCACATCTGGCTCATGCGCACACATTCTTCATTTTCAATCACTCTTTTTTCGCCCCCCCCTTCTTGTCAACCAATTTTAGTCTTTTTTATTTAATTTTTTTTCACTCATCTAGACCACAGTTTTGTCTGATTTGGCGCAACAAGATGACATCTGGTTCACGTGCATAGAATTTTCTATTTCACTTACCCTCAATTTTCGACACTTCTTGTCGATAAGTATCTTTTTTTTTCAGATCTTTAACGTCCAGATCACAGATTTATCTTATTTGGCGCAGAATGGTCACATCTGGCTCTTACGGCAATAAACTTCACAATCACTCACTCACGGCTGGCTTCATGAGTTCGAGTCCTGATGTCACTTAAGAACCATGATATAGCTGAGTTGAAGAATGTTGAAGCCCAAGTTCTCCAGTTGGTTGCGGAAGTTAGGGGAGGAGATCGTGCGGTTTCAATGCTACAGCACCGTTGAGACCTGGATACATAATCATACACTGGAAACGAAGCAACAACCAAAACAATGATTTGCTTCCAGTGAATCTTCTCCAAAGACGGTAAAGAACTGTCATCGGTCTGAAAAATTGCGTCGATAATTGTTTGGGATGTAAATGTCTTCATACTCTTGAACTCCTTAGAAAAAAATAATACTAAAGTGAGTGTACGCCATTTCCCATTCTAAACAAGGGATACTTTTTGAACCATCTTTCGACATCACTTACAATTCTTTTAGCGAACTCGCGTTCTGTTTCTAAAGTTGTTATTTAAATTATGGCTAGAATCGAAGTGGGTGAATGTAACTTTTAGTTTTATATATAATACTGTTCTTCGATGTGTGTTTGTAGTCGAGATAGAAGGTAACGAGCTTCATGACACACACATATTTGAGTCTTAAGGATAATTCATAACCACTTGCTCCTATAAGAGTTCAAACGTATTTAAATTAGCATTTCTTGAATCTATAGATTCAGGAGAAATTCTAAGGCTAAACTAATTAATTTGTAATTTGAATTTGCATTTCAACTTTATTTAGTTGTTTATCATTCTATTTAACTGCAATGTAGGCCTCACTTTATTACATGTGTCGCATTGAGGATTAAATTTAATTAGTTAATTATGAAGTATTCATAAGTTTTCTAAGTTTTGTGTAAGTGTTTCAAAATCTGGACAAAATGAAACAAAATATGTCGAAATCAAAGCGCTTAATTGTAACATAATTTGACATGTATAATAACATATTTTTGTTTTTCTCAAACATATTGTTTGTGGTATACTTAAAATATATATTCCTATTCCTTCTGTTTGAAAGCTATACAAATTATTTATGCTCATCTATTATTGAAATTTTAGTACCTCCGTTCAATGTTAATAAAACTATCGTCTCAAATTTATGTACGAAAAACCTAAATACATCATAATCATAAGATTAAATAAAAGTTCTAAAAATTAAAAGAAAATTCCAGAATTATTTTGGTATCTTAAACAATCTATGCTCTGCGATCTAAATAATATGTTCCGAAAACTAAAGCCAATACTGATGTTTATTCAGCAACCGTGTGGAACAAATATTCAGAATCTCTCGATACGTTAATGTAACATTCATCTTAAATTTACCTTTTTTTAAAACGTTTTTATATATTTCACATGGTGTGTGTGTGCGTCATCAAATTTTCGATCGTTAATCTAAACAACTTCCCATCAAACTACTGCTTTGAAACTTTGGGAATCATTCTTACTCGCCTAACAATGCAATATTTAGACATTTGCGATAAGTTTTACCTAGTACCTTCTTTAATAATGCAGTTTAGCCCAACCACTTGGCGTGATTTTAAAAATGGGCACCAAACATGGTGATTTTTCTGGCTGATCGTTAAGTCCGTAAAATAGACCAGGGTAGCCACATTTGGCAAAATACCACCAAATAATACTTGTCACCAAGGGTGGTTGGGTTAAACTGCATTCCAACCATTTAATTTACAGGATGAATTAATTAATTTTAGTTAGTTTTAACGTTTTTATGGATTTCACTTGGTGTGTGTCTGTCTGTGTATCAGTATGTCATCTAATTTTCTATCATTAATTTAACCAACTTCCCATCAAGCTATAGCTCTGAAATTAAGGGAACCATTTTTACTTGCTTAACAATGCAATATTTAGATATTTGTGACCAGTTTTAACTAATATTTCAATAATTTTCTTTAATAATCTTTGCCATCATATCAAAACGTTGGTTTTTATCTCGAATTATTTATAAATGTGGCTCGGTGGTCTAGGAATATGATTCTCGCTTTGGGTGTGAGAGATGCGGGATTTAAATCACGGCAGGGCCCTTTCTTGTTTTAGAAATATTTACGAGTAGTTCTTCCCTTCAATGGATTAATTGCAGTAATATTGTTTATTAACATTGCAACTAAAATGCAATGCAGAAATTATTGTATACAGACTTTATAATTAATATAAATTTTAAAAAATCAAAAGTTTTGAAAAAGATAGCAAAGCGAAAGGGAATATAAACTCACATGCATACTTAAATCAAAAGATGGTTTCTCATTGAAGAATTTTGGTTACATTATTTTGTAACAATTATTTGAATTATACCACATTTAATTTTTCGGAATAATAGAATGATTCTGAAAATAATTCTTTTCTCAAGAGTATGTTCATGTTCAGATAAATTCTCAACGAAGTTATAAATTAACTAGCTCATTTGATATACTTTTGTAAATATCAGTTGTTTATTTTACTTGCTTCAAATTAATATTCGATGCATTTGAAGAAATTCATTTGATTAATTTTTTTTTTTGGAAATTGCAAATAATTTTAATCCAGTAGCATACATTTCAGCAACATAAACAAAAAATAATAATAACAGCTCAGTAACAGCATTCAGATTCAATCAGATATTTTATCGAATCTAAAGCAGAAGACATTATTTAATTATCTGATAGGAAAAACACGTTTGTCATATAACTTAAATAAAGTAATAATAAATAAACATAATAATGTATCAATACGCTGATTTGTAATCAATTCGCTTGAAAATAGTTTTTAAATAGGAAACTATTTATATTTACGAAGTAGATGATATTTGTTGAAAAAAATATCCTCTGCTATACCTATCTGCTTACCTATTATTTGTTGTTTGATGTTTGATTTTCCTTTGAACAGAATCATCACTTAATCCATTGACAAATAACACATCGATCAATAACTCCCGAGTCTAAAATTGAAGACAACATTTTTTTTTGCTATTGTCAAATATAACAGCCCTTTTGTTAACGTCTTTTAGGTGATACAATCGTTCCAACGCTTTTCCAAATCTTCCATTTTTTTTTTTTTTTTTTTCCGCAAGAAATCTTTTTTGTTGCGAGTAAATAGCGATAAACAGCTTTCTGAATCATCGACTCGTTGCTGTTTTTGTTCCATCGAAAGCAATCGTGGCACCCACTTGGAAAAAACCTTTTTCACTTCACTTCAAAAAACCTTTTTCCTGGTCCGATCGACTTAAAATTTTGACACGTTTCAAGCAAAGGTTAGTACTCTAGAAAGACCTGGTTACTGGTTTACTACGAGCGCCATCTCTGGGTTAGTCTCGGGAGTTATTGATCGATGTGTTACTCTTCAGTTTCTGAGCAGTCAGCAAACACTCTGGAAAAGTGATCTAATACTGGTCTGATTTTATACAGCTTTTATTTACTGTCGTGAGATGCATTACTTGAAGCAAAAAAAATTATTTAAATTTTTAACAAAGTTATCTTGTTATTTATTTATTTTATATTAAAATGGAATGCAAAACTATTTATTAAGGAGTTTTATTAAAACTTGTTTTGTTTTATTTCTTAATGAAATTGCCTTTCACAACCACGTTTTATTTTAAGCCTCATATGAGGCTCTATAGTTTCCAATGGATATGAAGTTTATTTTTTAGAGGTAAGCAATTTTAATGGTATCATATGTTACACGTATGTCTCATAACAGGGGGGGGGGGGCGTATATTACAGTAACAAACAAATGGTGTTATTTCTTCATTCACTTCTTTCACAAAATCAAAGATTTTAATTTTTGAAGACTGGTGTTGCCAGCTGTTATGGTATACTAAAAAAATTGAGGCCACTTTTGAGGCTAAAATGGATTAGAGAAGGCACTCAAGAGAAAAAATTCAGAAAAAAAAAACGATTTTAAATTCCTATTTCTTTGAATTATTGCAGGAACCTCATATGAGGTCCAGGTGAGCGAGAAGGTTAAAGTAAACGATGAAATATGGAGAAATAAACAAAAGTAAACTTTTCCGAACCATATTAAAATTAAATTGAACAATAAATTATTGAATATAATGTATTTAAGCTAAATGTAATTAAGGCAAAATATAAATTATTAAATTGAATATTATTCAGGTATATGTAATTAAAGTTGATGCAAACGATATATATTTTTAAACAAATATACAAGATTATTTCAAACCGTAACTCTTTTTGGCGACAGATGGCTTCATTAAGATCATTTAGTGGTCCATTGTGTATTGCTATTTGTTAAAGGAGCAAAAATAAACTGGAAACTGATTCAAAGGTGAGTTTTTATTGTTGACACATTGAGTTGTCTCCGTTAATGAGACACGGATTCACTTAATTGTATGCATGTTGGAACCCCTGGATCATATCCCCTTTAATCTCCAGTCGAAATGCTGTAAAATGAGATGCTTCAGCCTGTTATTTGATAAGGAAATCGCAAAATTAAGTTAATTTTTTTAAAAAAAATATTGCCACGTAAATAAATAATTTTCAGTAAAAAAAAACACTTAAGAATATAAGAGAAAACATTACAAAAATTATATCGGTTGGAAATAGTTTTAAGTCGGTAGGGAAATTTATTTGACTAACTTATCAGGGATCAGCTTCTCGCACCGGTCAAAACCTGTGAGGAAAAATTTTCCGTACTGTTTGGGAGAAGCTAAATCGAGAGCTAGCTGTCCTATTGGTCGAGAGCGTTATCCCCTAAGGAAACAACGTTTAAAATAGCATTAAGAGAAACCCTAAAATTAATATAAACAAATTTTAAAGTAAAATCTTTCTTGGTTTATCAATACAATTATTAAGTATATTCTTCAATTCTTAGGTGAGCCTTGTTGTGGAGATAACAATTTCATTGTCGGAAGAAGCATGGCGATGTATTTAAAAATACAAAAAGCGTCAAACTCATTGACTTTATAAAAGAGAAAAAGAAAACTTTCAATAAACCACACTACAAGGAGTTCACCTTATTCTTAAATCATCATTTCACATTCATAACATAGATACATTTTAATCTACCTTAGTATGCTTCTTACGTAATGACGTTATAACAAGTTGTATTCGCGAAGCTTTTTTTAAATAGCATCTTTGTTTTCTTTTTCATTTTATATTTAAGTTCCAAACTTCCTCCCAAACAATTTTAACTTGGTTATACAAACTAAGTAAATTTTAAAAGTGGAGTTAATAAACATAATCAAATTTTGTAAAAGAGACAGAATTTAATTAAAAGTAGTTTACAGTAATAGGAAGAGTGCCCGTGTGATATCGCGTAAGTTGCTTACATTATTTTTTGAGACGAGGACTCAACGATGTCTGATTGGTTTACTATTTGGCGTCATTACTCGCATAGTATTCCGGTAAGTGTATTCTTTGATATATTACGAAAGGTGTTAGAGCACATGGTAAAAGACTTGTAACTGGCTGAGAGTAATTTCCTTATTGGAGAATTAATAAGCTCTATTTTGAAATGTAACTGATAATGAGCTCTTGGCTTAGAACCATTTTATTTACACTAAATGTACCTTGAATAGAAAATCTTATTAGACTGTTCAAAGAATAAAATATGAAATATTATTTTTTTTCATTTCTAATATAAATTTATTCTTGTATGCATATAAAATGCTTCAAAACTGATTTTACATTACTAAAACGTGCACTAAAAATCCTCATTCATTCCCTATTATTAAAACAATTTTTATTTATTTTTTTTAGTATTGAAATTAATTTTTTTGATAATAAATAACTTTTTAAAGCATTAAAATGGGAAAGGTAGGCTTTTGTTTCTATGTTATACTCTAAAAGATATTATATATATATATAATTATTTTCTAGTTTTAACACTAAAGTTTTACAATAGAATATCATGAGTATTTATTAAAAAAAGAGAGAAAAAGAGAACGAAAAGTTATATTCAAATTTATTTTCTGAATTGATATTTGAGAAATACCAAAGAATTTTCTGGTCACATAGTGAAGGATCTCGTGAATTCATTTACAAGTACAAATAAAATACAACCCAGAAAAGATACTTTAATATGAATTTCATAAAATGCACTCGTAAGAAATAGGGTTCAAATGTAAGTTCCAAGAAAAGAAATAGTATAAATTCGTTTTACATTTCCCCTGAACCCCAAATAAAATAATTTAATTTTGATCTATAATGTATCTAAATAGATACAATTGTAAGTTAAAATTGAAATTTTTTTGTTCTTTATTTATGTTCCGAAAATACAGTTCGGTGAAAGAAATGGTAATTGTGTTAAACTTCTGAGAAAGTAAATTCAATCTTCACAGAAACTCTTGACGTTTCTCTCTAATATGAAGCAGTTAATGCTCCAAAGACCCAATATCTTTATACACTTGTACACAATACATTATCTATTGGGAAGTATTCCATTGAGAGAAAAACAGGATACAATACTTTTTATTTTTGTATTCTCTCTGAAGCAATTTCTCTGGAAATAACTTCTTATGTTTAGTAAGATATTAAAAATTACAGAGAATATTCTGTTTTACAACTCACTTTAATTCTTTTCTACTTCTTAAAATAACCTTCATCCTAAGACGCAAGAAATACAATTTTAAAAAATGACTGTTATGAATATTTTAAATGTACGATGTATGCATAAAATAAAGAACATTTTCATACAAATACAATATAATCAGCAATAGTTCAATAAATTTAATAACGACGCACTTTTAATCAAACTAAGAATTCTTTTCTGGTTCCAAGCAGTATCTAAACTTAAAGAACACTATTACACTGGAATAAAAATTATTTTCGAAAAATGGAGACGAACTAAAAAAAACATTTTTATTCTATTCACTGTTGCAAGTAAGTAACAGAACAACATTCAAAATACAAAAATAATAATCAGCAATAAATAAAAACAATATTTAATAATGTAATAAAATATTATAAAAGCAAATAAACCTTTAAGAATAAAATCAAGTTAAATAATATCGTCTGTTTTAAATTACAATGTAGTAAACTATTCAAAACATGAAATATGATAAAGTCAGACAAAATTCAGAGAATTTCTTCCTGCAAAGTTAACCTTGGCCTTAACAGTAATTAAAAACTACTGTTATATATAGTGTTTGAAAAAGAATGTCCGAACTTTGAACAACTACTCCGCAAACATTGTTCCTCTTTGTTTCATCACAATCATATGATGAGGTAGTGCGATTACTCTTCAACAACGACGACAGAACTTAAAATGCTTCAATAACTAACTCGAAGAGGTATCCCGTTTGGTCCTAGTTGATAAGAGCACTGCAAAAAGAGACCAGACAATTTTTATCTGGAGTTACAGATCAAGAGCGGTAATAGACGCTGCAACTCAAGGCCAACAAATATCTCTCGCCTTGGGGTAGAAATTAATTTCCCCAAAAGTGGGTGAAAATATTAGCCTCTGAAAGGAAAATAACTGGAGCCGTTTCATCTACAACAAAACATATTTAAAAATGTATTTGGTGAAATCTATTATATATTATATACCATTAGTGTATTTGGGGGAGTTCACATTGAATATTTACAGTTTTATAAAATAATTTGTGATATTAATAGTTGTTTTAAAAACAGTTTTTCCAAAATGGTTGTAACTTCTTTAGTATTTTAATTGCGTTCTTAGAAATTTGGAATATTCTTTTATATACATCCTGTTTATAATATCGAACAAAGAAAGTATATGATTCGGGCGTCTAACTTTTCACTTTGCACAAAGAGGACTACGGGTTTGGAATAAGATAATGTCCAGTAAGTACAATCTGACTGTGCCACAACGACAAGAATGTACGTACACAGCTACACTCGAAGCATTAGTGCGTAGGCTGGATAGCCCCTGCCCTTACTGTTACTCATATTTTCATACATATTTCGTATACCTTGCACGCCTCCATCCACACTATCCCTCTCTTAACGCTTATGAGAAAGTACCCTTACTTACCACCCGGGTTTGATGTCTGTCATCATGACATGGCATAAGCATTTACCTCAATTTCCGGTCTTGGCACCGTCTGACGTCACATAGAGTTGATGAGGTCACATAGAGTTGATTGGTACATCAATACATCAAGCGTGGATAAATATCAAGTTTTAGCACTTTAAGTGTGTGTGCCTTTATGCAAGCTCCCCATCTCTTCCCTTATGCATATTTTTAAAAAAAAGTGGGGATAATTAGTGAACTTGTCACGAATTGTCACGTTTAGAGTAAGATTTAGACTTTCCTTATATTTTCTGCACTCCTCGAGAAGGCCTCCTTTGTATATCTTTAATGGGAGGGTGCCCATTAGATCGCGAGCTTGTATTGTTGAGATTTGACACGACTGACATGATTCGATAATTATTTTGCCTAAGTTTTTGGAAGTTTCAGAATCAATACTGTTATAAATTTTGGAGTATCGGATAGAATCATCAGTGACAGAGGTTCAGGTTGTACTTCGCGTCAATTCCAGCAATATTACCAGGATAATGAAATAAGCCATACCTGAATTCTATACAACATCCCATGGGAAATTGAAAGGTGGAACGAACGAACAGCACAATTCTCTCTACCATCACAATAGCATTGGAGGATACTCGTCACAAAGATTGGGACTTGAAAATAAAAGAAACAGAAAGAAATTTGTAGAATGTCAATAACAATACAACTGATAAGACTCCATTTGAAGTATTGCGTGGATATTCTCCGAGGTTCAATTATTGTATACTCCGTAAAATTGCAAATTAAGATGCTGAAATGTGGAGTGGCTCAAAAGAACTACGAAGGAAAACGCGTCGTGTTATTGGAAAGAAACAACAAAAAATGAAGGATTATTACGACAGGAAGAAGTGTTAAAGTGTGACCTTCGACACAGGAGAAATAGTTGTTGTTCGACGTCCATCAAGACCTACAAGGGAGTCAACTAAAACCAAGAAAAACAGAGGACCATTAACAGTTACAGAATTACACCCAAATGACACCTACAGAGTTACTCAATGGGATGAAAAGAAGAGAAGCCGATTTTACGCAACAATTCACACCAGTCAGTTCAATGCGTGGCGATGAAGATGACAAGAACTCTTCAGAAGCCCCGCAGTGGATCGATGAAAGCACAAAAGCTTGTAACTTGATGAAACGAAAAAAAAGAGAGAAGGTTAGTAAAGAGAAAAGCGAAAAACACGTTCATTGACCAAGAGCGAAGGTCGTTCACAATGAGGGAGAGACTTTCATCTCTTCTCTCCAAGGTTATATGAATGCAAAAAACCAGACTCTCCACAAAGGGGGCTTCTAGGGGGTAAAAGAAAAAATCGACAACGAATAGTGAAAGAAAATTCCCTCACTTCATTTAAGAGAGGTCGAAGGATTGACGGAAACGTCAAGATCCGCGGTTTTGCTGACAAAGAAGGCACCAATTTTGACGACAATAAACACGTGTCCAGTAAACGATCACAGCAACGAAAGTGGTATAATCAACACCATAAGCCAGGAACCCCAAAAAGAATGTTACAGAATGAATGACCAGAGAATGGCTGTCAGTTGGTTGGGTTAATTAACATCGCACAGCACCAACAGGAGGATTTTGAGCCAAAACAGATTTAACGTGCATCATCCCCTGTTACACGGAGGATCTTTAGAGGCATCAAGATTCGATCCTACGAGTCGGCGGAAACCGCCTCCCACGAGACCACTGCCTTAACCACTAGTCTACCGCAACCATATGAATGGAGGAAAGGAGCACTAGGTGAGTGAGATAGACCTATTTTTTTTTAATTATTTAACCAGAATTGCATTTAAAAAAAAACTATGAACAATAGGATAGGAATATTTTTTAAAAAAAATTTTTTGTGTGATTCTTTATGAAATTTCTTTTATATGTTTTATTTCTGCATTAATTTAGCAGTCTTTAACTGATTTGAATATTTGTAAAGAATTATTTTGATCAGATATGGAACATTTGAGAAACAAAAGAAAAAAATATTTTGTAAAGACTTAACGAGATTCATATTCTCAGAATTGTTTTAATGATTGAATTATATGAAATAATTTTTATTATTACTATTTTCTGGATGAACAATTTTGAGACTTTGAAGTCTACGTCAGTTAAGTATTTTCTATGCGAATGAGAATTAATACTTTAAAGTCTGTAAAGGTTTTAGTACTCGAAAATGCATGGTAATATCTAGTTGAAACTTGAATTTGAAATCAGATTTTTTTTATATATTCTATCATGAATTTGAATGTACTGACATTTGATATTTTTATTTGTAAAATATAATTAATAAATAAAAATATATGAATTCAATATTTTCAGGTATGGATTTGACATTTAATTTTTTTTCTTGGTGTGTGATAATTAATGATTTAAAATGCATAAAATTGATGTTTTAAGTGTACTTCTTAAGGCTTTGAATTGCTTTATGTAAGACTTTTTATGAGCAATTTAGTATTATCATTCTATAATATCGGTTATGTTAATATTTAGTATTTATGATCTATGGATTATTTTGTTGAGTGTAATAAATTATCACAATTGCAAACTTTTACAACTGGGATAATTGTAATATATGGTATACAATATTACAATTACTGACCGAATATTATCTCTAGTGCTTAATTCCCACCTACAGAATGTGACTTTATAAAGTGGCGAGTGTTTGATGTCCCAGGGGAGCAGATCAGATTCAAAGAAAGAGTCTAAGAGTGTATAAGAATGAGATGACAATCATGAGTAAGGAGTATGAATAAAGAATTGTTGTTATACAACCTGATCTCTTTTTGTCCTAAGGCAATTGGAATGCTACCAGCAAAAGATTATTAGCATTATTAGCTAAAAAGTATTGACAAAAAGTAAGAGAAAATGAAGTGTGTGTGTGTGTGTGTGTGTGTGTGTGATTTCGATAAAACATGATGCATCTCAAGAACCCAAGCTTACACGGCTGCATTAGTGAAGCCAACCCGTTATTTAATTTCAGCTTTACTGCCAGCTTACGAGACCTTATACAACTTGTGATGTAGTGAACGGATTCGTCGTCTTCACCACATACACAGGTGTTACTTTCGGCAATTCCATTCCTCTTGAGATAGGTGGGAATCTGCCGTGTTTGAGCGACTAACTGAACTATTCTCCTTCCTTTCATGCGTAGAATGAATTACATTATAGACAGATTCTGATGCATCAGCCTTCCTTTCAAGTCGGTGTCCACGCTCTAAATGATGCATTGGCATTCCATCTTTCTTTTGGAAGATTGAAGTGGAGCCATGACATCAATTAGTTGTGCCACCGTTTTTGCAGCTTTATCGCCTTTTAATTAACCTCACTTCTTGCATGGGCCTTAACCGAATGCAGGAAGAATTCTTATCCCCCTGTTTCCCTTCCAAAAAGTGAACTTAATTTCTTGGATGACTTTAAGTTTATTACCTGAGTGAAAAGTGCAACCAGGATGTAATATATATTTACATGTAATATAGAATTACGACCTTTCTAAGACGTTTATGATGTAAGATATAAACTGAAAAATAAATCTGAAACTATAGCAAATACTTGTTTAAAAATGAAAAAAAAAAAATCCATACATCCACAAGAGATCTTAAATTCAATATTTTTTTTGATAAAAAATTATTAAAATTAAATAGTCTTAATTACTGGCGCAATCTAATTTTGCTACTTCGCTAAAGGGCTCCGTTTTCTTAAGTATTGCAATTAATAAAATAAAGAGTGTTTCGCTGATTTCATAAATGTTATTAATTACGAGAATTTGATAAATACAATTTTTGAAATTTAATTTTAAATTATTAATAAACGTATAATGCTATATAGAAAAATATCCGCATTTGAGTTAATCCCTAAAAGTTGTTTATTTGGGATTCTGATAAATTTTTTTATTCAAAATCTTCTCCACCCATAGTTTTGATATATTGAACGGACTCTGTCTATTTCATACAGATGTTCTAGTTTCACCAAATTTAAGTATTGCGCAATATTTATACAAAAATTATGTGAATTTCTATTAAAAATTTTTTAAAAAAACTTAAATTTTAATAAATTCAAATATTGAAATTATAATTATGTTCAGAACATAAAACGTTATCTATATAAGTACTCTGCAACTTTCCAAATTTAGAAATATAGTATTCAAATTTCACTTAAAATTATGCATACATCATTATGTATAATTATGTATACCCTTGTGTAAATTAATTGAAGCAAACTTAAAATATTGAGAAACCTAAAAAAATGTTTTATCTAAATTTCTACAAAATCAAAAAGTTTTAGTTCATAATTTTACCCCTACGATTCTTTATTAACATATGGATACGATTCTGCACGGATTCCACAAATTTTTTCGCATCATCTATAATATTTGTGTCCTTGTACCACACATGAGTAAGAATCGAGATAAGCTTATCCTTAGTTGTCCATATTTAATAGGCGATTCTTGCATATAACCCAGAGATTATCTATTACTTTGATATCAGAAGGGGTTTGGGGCCATTCCAATGTCTCAATATGGTTCTCAGACATGAATTTCTCAACAATTTTAAACGTATGCCAAGGGGCTAAATCCTGTTGAAAAATCCCCTTGCCATCTGGGCACCGTTTCATCCAAATCGAGAACAAACTTTTTATCCAGAATAGTAATATATTGCTGAGAACGCATCATACCGTTTGTAGGCTGCAAACAAATAACCCTATTGTAGGGTGTTTAAGAAATTTGTTAATGTGGCTTTCCCGAATTCTTTAGCCTGGGATCATCGCACGTTTTGAGTTCGCCGGCATTGGACGAAGAAATGGTTTTCGTCGCTAAATAACACTTTCCTCTAATTTTCCACTGTCCCATTCTTATATTTTAACACCCACAAGCAGTGCTTCTACATTGGTTCGGTCAGAAGTTAATTCTTCAGCGTCCGATAGCCTGACTGACCGGCTCGAAGAAGACGACTCCGAAAAGTACATGAGCAAATATTTATTCCATGCTCTTTTAAATCTCTATTATGTGCAGCACAAGCGTTACGGAGGTACTTTTTAATTTGCTTGAGAAGAAAAGTGTCATCTCTTGGTGTTATTTTCTCTTTTTTGGCTACATCTCCCTGTGCGCTTTGGAGATATGGATCATGTTACTTTATTTTGTTTTATGATACGGCTCACATTTGCAATACAATTGCAATATTATGGGAAAAACAAACTGTATAATAGTTTAATACATTCTAGAGAAGAAATAAAATATATTTATCAGTACTTATTTACTCAAACTCAAGCATTAGTACGAAAACAAAATCGTTCAGATATAGTAAAATATTGTAAAAAATACTTAAACTTCCAAGATTTTGTGGCAATAGACAAACGACCATTGAGTATACTTCAATATAAAGGACCAAAAGTCAAATTGCAGAAAGGAACCAGTTAAGTATTTTTCAGATTAATTAGCATGGTGTGGAAGTTAGGAGAGAGGGTACCAGTTCAGATGCCGTCCTCGCCACTTGACCAAGATTCAAAATTTCGAGGTTCGTTGCCAACAGCCCACGTATTGCTTCTAGTTGGACGTTAATAAAAACCAAACCAATGCATCAAATTAAAATTAGTTCAAACTTTTAGGAGGGCCGCGGTAACCTAGTGGTCAAGGTCGTGGACTCGCGACCGTTGGTTTTTGTTCAGTCGCGGGTTCGATCCTTGGCCGCCAAAGACCCGCCGTGTAGCCGGGGCTGATGCACGTTAAATCTGTTCGGGGCCCAAAGTACTCCAGTTGGCGTGGTGTGGATGTTAGGAGAGGGGGGTTGCCAGCTCAGGTGTCGTTCTCGTCACTCGATCGTGGTTCAAAATTACGAGGTCCGTCGCCAATAGCGCTCGTGTTGCTTCTGTGCAACGTTAATAAAAACTAAACTCAACCCAACTCAAACTTTTAGGAATGTATTTAGAATTAATTTAAAAAAAAAATTATAAAGTTGCGCAAAGAAAAAAGAAAGGGCCCGGCCGGGATTTGAACCCGGGACCTCTCGCACCCAAAGCGAGAATCATACCCCTAGACCACCGAGCCGCAATTATTGTATATCTTATAATAAAAAGTAGAAAAATTATATTACCATAAACTGATAATATTTGATCAGCTGAGTTAAATAAATAGCACACAAGTGTCACTTTTATCCACAAAGTACTTTTAGTTATATTCTTAGAAACTGAATTGTTATAAAGATTCTAGTATACCTAATTTAAGTAGCTTCAATGTTTTCAAATATTTTGCAAAATTCTAGAATTGAAGCTAATAATGCAATCTTTTAACTTTTTTTTTTTTAGTTTTGTATGTTCGCTCTTTTTCAAAATAGATTAAAGCTATAAGTGAATATTTATTTATTCCTTTCATTCTACTCGTGAACTGAAACCTTATTATTATTTTAAGTTTTATAAAGCTTTTTTCTGAATTTGAAATTTTTGTCCTTTAATTTCTTAGTCCACATGCATATCTGATAAATAAATCCAACGCTGGCTCTGAGAGAAGGGGATGAAAGGTCCGAGCGTAAACTCATTCTGTTTTAAACCATTTGTACATATACATTTGAACATTATCCTATAATTAGCGTATATTTCTCATCTGTCGCTTAAAGGCAAATTTGGTTTATTTGAATAAACATTATTCCTCCAGGAACCTAGTGCCGACTAGTGAGAAAAGTAAATACCGTTTTACGATCTTACATTATACTGTCTTATTGCAATGAGAAAATAAATAAAATATTCGAATTTAAGAGTAAATATTTGTAATGTAGTATCTTAAGGAATTTCACTTAATAATTAAACTAGATATATATGCACCAATTACAAATTAATCTACGGAATGTTTTGATTTTAGATATTTTACAAGAATTGTTTACATTTAGAAAATTTAATTATATTGTTAATATATCAACAAAAGTATTATTTGCGTATCAAACAATTTAATCATATGTATTATTTAGATCCATGGGAAAAATCCCGATCATTTTCGCCTAACAAGGAAAATGTCGCCAAATGATCGTTGGACAGATATAATTTTGAAGGTAACTATACTGCTTGCCATTAAAAATACAACACCTTGAAGGAATGATCTCACGAACGTCAGAAACAAATGAAAGGAAGAAGATTTTTGGATTTGCAAATGATTAGTATTTCAGCACATTTAGAAGGCGCAGGAGGGAGAAACGACATCTGAAGCACTGCAAAAGAGAAAAGTTTTGCAGTGAATTTCTCATTCGTAAAGCGCTTGATAGTTTGCTCAAACTATCGAGTTATGTCTCTAATAAGAAGAAATGTTTAACAGGAAGCATCGGAATTTGATACAGAAAGAATCGTTGGCTATCGAGAGCGTGGAGTATCGTGCCGTGAAATCACCCATCGCACTGGTCGAAATCCATTAACTATCATGTGAATATGGAAGCAATGGGTGGTTGAGGGTTATACTGAACTGCATGAAGGATCTCCACGCCTTCCCATGACGAATGCCAGAGAGAACAAACATAATGTTAGGTCTGCCCTGCAAAACCGTACAACCACATAACAGAAAGATTAGTTAGTTGTGTTGCAGAATGCCCATTATCTGCTCGTGCTGTGTGACGACGTTTGCTACAGTGTGGACACTGTCAGCACGACGACCATTACTTCGGCTTCTCTTGACAATGCAGTACAGAGAGAGACGGCAACTCTGGTGCACCGAACGACAAAGCTGGATGTAGATGTGGGACAATGTCGTCTTTTCAGAGACGAGTCTCGGTTCTGTGTTCAGTATTCTGATGACCTTTACCTGTATGGAGCTTCCGAGGAATTCGTTCGTCACGCACCAGCATTCGATATTGGCATAGGAGTCATGTACCCGATGTGATGGTTTGGACAGCCATTGGGTGTTCGGATCGATGGTAATTTTAACGTAGACCTGTACATTTCTGAGGACTTACGACCTGTGGTTATGCTTCACTTCGAGGCCTTCCAAATGTCATCTTCCAACAATTTAATGTAAGACCACATGCTGCACGTCGTGTTCAGACCTGCAAAGATATAAAGGGCATTAAATTGTTTCCCAGGCCTGCATGATCTCTAGATGTGTCACCCATTGAAGCCATCTGTTATGAGATGCTGAGAGACTGGCCGGTTAATACAATTGATGAAGTGTGACATAGACTTGAAGCAGTATGGAATTAGTTACCCCTTTCTTTGTCATGTAAGCCAGGTTCGACTCCATGCCTATTCGGGTAAGGATCGTCTTAGCTGGCAGGGGGAATAGCTGTTTCTACTAATTTCGCACCCCTATGACACCCCAAACTGCTTGAAATTTTAATCATTTTGTCTTCATTTCATACGGTTGTAACGGCTGCCCATTCCGGGCTGCCTCTTGTGCCATAGCTAAATTCAATGATTACACACTAAGACTCAATAAGTCAATCAAAGATACACTAGAACAATAATTACGCAATTTATTAACTTCTAGTTAATATAACAATATTTATGAATGCTCTCCCGGTTAAGGGTTTTACTACCTTAACTCAATCTACCAATAATAATCTAACAGACTCTTACCTCTAAGCCTTCCTCGACTGCAACTCAGACTCTGGAACAATTGTTGAACACTGGAATAACTAAATTTTTTGGATCTCTCAACTTTTAATTCACAACCACCTACTTCAACCTCTTTCAACTCCTCCTTCAACCTCTCTATCGCGACTCTCAGTCGGAGTTTATATATTTCCAAACTCTCCCGCTTCACTTCATTTCTACTTGTTTTTCCAAAATCACATTTCATTTTTGGTTGGGAAAAGATTGTTTAGCAAAACAATCAATCTTAATTAAAAGTCCCCAAGGTTAGTGAAGAAAAACCGCGAATAGCCCAATGTCACAATGTATCCGGACAATATATATATATTTTTTGTATTTGCTTTACTTCGTGTTGTTATAATTATAAAGGCCAGCAGTGTATGCTAGCTATCAGATTTGAAGGGATTTTACCCAAATACCATGAAATATTACTTTATTGCTCAAAATGTATTTCAACTCTCCCTATCCATCCTCCCTTCCCTGCAAACAAACTCTCAATCTTGTCCCGTTTTTGTTCTGCACGGGTTTTCCGTCCTTGCATCAGATATTACAGAATTAAACACACGGTTTAGTTCGTCATTTTGACATTGGGTTATATAATGATATAAATTTTGTCATTCTGACACACGTATTGGAAACCTTGAAAGATACAAGTCTAGTATTTTAAGATACATATGTAAAATATATAATCCGACCATTTTCTTTTACATTTGTTTCATCTTGTTCTTCTCTAATTTTACTAACTACAAATAAATCAGTAATTTCGAAATTCATTTTAAAAAACACTAAAAATTTCGAAGATGAAAAGTAAAAGTTTTAGTTGATTTTCTTATTTCTAACTGTAGTTAGCAGTTCATAAATCTCGATAATTTAACCCATTTTAATTGGAAAGTTTTAAAAAAGAATATAAAAATCTTACAATGTTGTATAACCGTATTCATAACATCCACATGTTTATTGTTCAATTAGAAATAAGAAATTATATATCACGTCTTCTCATAATTTTTTTTATTTATGGATTTCAATTTAATATATATATGTACCAAGTAATTGTATGCATTTCAAAGAAACTTAAAAATTTGGTATATAAAGTTTTGGTTGGTTTTAATTTTTATGAAATAATTAAATTTTATTTTACTTCGATTGGCATTTTAAATAAAACTGCACTTTCGGCTATAATAAACTGATAGAACTGAATATCTCATTTATTTATTTCAGATGACTTCAAGAGGGAAAGTGATTTAAAATTTTCTCAGTTAAATCATTGCATCTATTAATACTTCAATTTTTGAAAGTATGTTTCCAATTTTTGTATTCAACTACACATCTTAAATTTATTCATTCTTTTCTTTCTGGAAACTAGTAAACTTTTTGTAAGCAGGAAATCATAGTGTGCAGTGCGTATGTATCGGGGGAATGTTTTCTCTATGCTTTTCATTACCAACATTCGGAAACTTGTAAGTAACAAATATATTTACAGTGTGAGTAAGTGGTATTTTATTAACGCTGCACTAAAAGCAACACCAGAGCTAATGGCAATGCACATCGTAATTTTGAACAGACGAGGAAGATACACGAGCTGACACCTCCATCTCCGAGCTTCTACACCATGCCAGCGGGAGGACTTGGAGACTCAACAGATTTGACGTGTATCATCCCCGGATACATGATGGGCTTTAGTGGCATTAAAGCTAGAATAGATGATTCTATGAAAAACGCTGGCTACGAGTTCGCGACCATGGCCTCAAACCTTTTGCGGTCTCAATACAAACAGAAGACGAAAATCATAGTTTTTAGTCATAGGCGCATATGTGTAAAATGAACACTTTTGATTAGAATGGACGCAAAAACCATAAAGACTAATACGAGATATTTATATTACTCATAATTATATAAAAGCTAAAGTTTAATGAAGTAAATAATAGCGTATAATAAATAAACACTAATTGCGCAAAATTCTAGTAATTCTTAAAAGTGGACCATCATTCGTTTTTTTTTTAATCTTTAAGATATAATTGATCAATGCATCAATAATTTCATATTTCCTCTTACATTAAAGAATATTCTCCATCGATGACATATGTACCGACGTTTTTAACCATGTATTGGTTATTTTTACTAAACCTAATGGTTATATTTAAAAATATGTGTTAACAATTTTGAATTAAAAGGGATTATTGATGATTTATATCCTTTATAAGAATTTACTATTTTAAACTTTCTATTAACAGCTGTAGCCATGATAATCTAGTGGTCACGGACACGGGACTGGAGTTTTTCGTCGAGCCATTTGTTAGAGACCTGATACCACTGAAGACCCGTTGAGAATATGGGGTTGGTCTGGCTTTTTAAATCTGTCTAGGCCTAAAGTCCTCACATTTGCATTGAGTGGAAGTTTGGAAAGAGAGTTACAACTCGGTGTAGTCCTCCTCACTTGTAAAAGGTTCAAAATTACGAAGTCCGTCGCCAATAGTCTTCTTGTTGCTTCTCAATACGATGATAATAAAACAATCACAATCTGTTATTAGTCGTAAGTATATTGTTGTGCAAATCATCAGGAAATATAAAAACATGTACTTTGTATAATATGTAATGGTAAATTATTAATTGACCGGTTTATATGTTTGACTTCATTACTTGCATTGTTCCATGAGTCCAAATAACAAGTGGTGGGAAAAAGACAAAATATTTTCAAATAAATAGGAGCTTTTTTTTGTGGGAATAGTCTTATGATCCTTTTTTATGACCCCGGTAGGCTAATGGTCATGGTTGCAGACACGCACCCAGTTGTTTTCGTCGAGTCGGGGTTTGAGCCCTGATGCCTCAAAAGACCCAATGCGTAGCCGAGGCTAATGGACATTAAATTTGTCAAGGCTGAAAGTCCCCTCATGTAAGTAGTTTGGGAGTTTGGGGAGGGAGGTGCCAGCACAAGTATAATCCTCGTCACTTTGTTGACATTGGGCTATTCGCGGTTTCTCTTCACTAACCTTGAGGACTTTTAATTAAGATTGATTGCTTTTGCTAAACAACATTTGCCCAACCAAAAATGAAACGTGAATATGTAGATAGAAAGCAGGTAGAAATAAAGTGAAGCGGGAGAGTTAGGAAATATATAAACTCCGACTGAAAGTCGCGATAGAGAGGCTGAAGGAGAATGAAAGAGAGGTTGAAGGAGGAGTTGAAAAGAGAGGTTGAAATAGGCGATTGGATTAAAGGTGTAGTGTTTCAAGAGACTTAGTTATTCCAGAGGGGCTACATTTGTTCCAGAGTCTGAGTTGCAGTCGAGGAAGGCTTAGTGGTAAGAGTCTGTTAGATTACTATTGGTGGGTTGAATTAGGGTAGTAGAATCCATACCCGGGAGAGCATAAATAATTGCTGTTATATTAATTAGAAGTTAATAAATTCCGTAAATATTGTTCTAGTGTCTCTTTGATTGACTTATTTTGTCTTAGTGTTTAATCATTGAATTTAGCTATGGCACAAGAGGCAGCCCGGAACCGGCGGGAGTCACAACTTGACCAAGGTTCCAAATTACGAGATCCTCCACCCCTCATGTTGCTTCTCATTGTGATATTAATAAACAATCACCCATCTAATCCTATTTAAGAAGAAAAGGATAATTACTCGTGTATACTGAAACGAATACCAAACATGTTAAGGATGCGTGGGCTAAATTTTCAAATTTCTTATTAATAAACCTGTACATTTACGACAGCTGAGTACGCCTTCAACAAGAAATAATTCGAGATAAAAACCAACGCTTTTAAAAGGTGGCAAAGTTTATTATAAAAAAATATTGAAATATTAGTTAAAACGTGTCGCAAATATCTAAATATTGTATTGGACTTAACTTTCAGCCAAACAAAATCGCCAAGTATGGCAATTTTTGAAATCGCGCCAAGTTGTTAGGCTAAACTGCATTATTAAAAAAAATTGAAATATAAGTTAAAATGTGTCGCAAATGTCTAAATATTGCATTGTTAGACGAGTAAGAACGTTTACCAAAGTTTCAGAGCTCTAGCTTGATGGGAAGTTGGTTAAATTAACGATCAAAATTTTGATGACACACTGATACACACACACACACTAAGTGAAATACATAAAAACTTTTTAAAAAATCTTATTTTATGCCAAATTGAAACGATTCTAGATTTTTTTTAACTAAAGGCAATGGAAGATATAATATTTTAACAAGGAAATATATATTTATACTGATGTAACTGTTTATGCAAAAAAACACATTTATTAAAATAGGTAATTTTGTATGAGCAGTTAACTGCATTTACGTGTGTGCACCCTTGTGCAAATTAATTGAAACGAACTTTTTTTTTCGTGAATTTTAAAATCATTCCTATTATTCTGCAACAATCATACTAAAATTTGTTAAAATATGTGAGGGATGAATAAAGCCATTACCTAGCAACACTTTTCACAAATCAGAGGGTTTCTGAGATCGCATGTGCAGGAACTTCGTAGATGAAAGCTCCAGCAATGATCACAACAGTTGAGAGTTGACTATCGTCATAGATGGATGTGAAACCTCCAAAGCGTACAAGGATTGTTACTCTCTCCAAAAATACCGGTCTCTGTGTCAAAGACTTAGAGAGATTTCGAAGAGCATGTAGCAATAGGCGACTAAATGGGTACCCAATGTCGGGGGGGGGGAAGAGTAGCCGGGCACCCTGTCCTTGGAGACTATGTCATGGGACTGATTCTCTACGTTGGGAAATCTCAGTACTCATGATGCTCGTACCTTCTTCTATTAGGTACGAGCATCATGACCCAGAGGTAAATAGAAATCTTTTACTTTTTCACAGGGTTTACTATCTTTGGTAAACACGTGTGATGCGCCTCCGGGATACTCTCGAGACTATTTTCTATTTTCTACCCTTCTTGTCAACTAACTTTTAATTTTTTTTCAAAAACTTAACTTCTAGATCATAGCTTTATCTTATTTGGCGTCATATGGCTACATGGAACTCTACCGCCATGAAATAACTATGACTCACTCATTTTACCTTCTTTAGAAACATGAATGACTCACTTCTACGATATCCTAGAGATACCTTCTATTTTCGGCTATTTTTTTTACCAATCAATATTAACTTTTCCTTAACTTCTTTTTCCTTAAAGATCACAGATAATCATTGATCATAGCCAGAATTAACTCTTGTTCCAGTAACCTTCTATTTTCTTTCACTCGCTCAAATGATGAATAATGAAATGAAGGATTATTTGAAAATTAATTTAAATTATATAAGAAAAGTAATTTCTTTAATTTTTCATAAAAAAAAAAAACAGTAAACGATCTGGTCTACAAATGATAATAGTGTATGACAATTTGAATACTATTAGCCAAAATCACAGTTTTTTTGAAGAGTTAGTTTTTGAAAAATAAAAAAATAAAGACATTAAAAAATAAAAAATAATTTTAAAAAAAAAATTATATGCAAAGTTTTGCAGAAAACAGATTTAGCCACCCAAGGTGCGATTTTCTTATAATTATTATTAAATCACTCAGTTAAATATAAGAATTAAAATAAACGATGAAATATCGAGAAATTGACAATAATAAAATTTTCCGTTATTAAAATTAAAGGAAAAGATAAATTATTAAATTGAATGTTATGTCAGCTACTTGTAATTAAAATTAAAGCAAGCAATTAAAAATCGAAAAGTGATCCAACTAAAACAATAGCCCCTTTTATGGTTAATAAATGAATAAACATATATTAATGCATTCAGTAATGCTATAAATATATATTAATGCAATCAATAATATCTAAAAATGTAGGCTTACTTATTTGTTATAATATTCTCAATTTAATAGCCTTTTATCATTTTCTTAGAAAAATATACTGCACATAAGTTGTATTGAAACTTTTGCATCTGATTTTAAAATTTTTATTTAAAATACATATTGTTTATGTAAACAAAAAGTATTCAATGTTTATAAAATGTTTTTTTTTTTACTTAAGAAATATATCAAATAGAAAACACGCCATGGTGAAATCATATCAACTTAGTTCAAATACAAAAAGCTCTGAAGGGCTTAGAAAATAGGCAGTAAAAGATAAAACTAGACTAAATACATTAAATAAAAAAATAAATGTAAATTTCAGTAGAAAAGTCTATTCGAATATTGTGAGCGAACTTACTTTTTACGTCAAGACAGAAATAATTCCAAAGCTTTTCCAATAACGAGATTCAAAGCGAAGTTTATTGTAAGGATAACGAAAGGAGGGAATGATAAAAATTGTGTAATATTAAAATATATTTAAGGAATCATATTCCCCTCCAGGCAATTGATTCTTCTTTCATAAATAACTCTCGAAAAAATATAACTAGTCTTCGTATTTCCACTAAATATATTCTGTAAAGAAGAAGTAAACAAATCAGACTATACAAACTAAAAGCTTTTGTTGTTGAATAAACGGGTTCTTCTTCGCAAGCTGTTTATTTCCTCTAAGTAAAGTAAAGGAAAAATAAGTCTCTTCTTTATATTAAAAAGTTGATTCCAGTCGTGAAAGCTTTTAAAGAAATTCAGAAAGGTGCTGTTTTGAAATAACAACGTTCTAGATATATTCACCTCTTTTTTTTTTTTGCAGACGATGAGTCATTTTTCATCCAATAAAAACATCCCGTAATCGAACATCAAAAAGCAAGTACGTTTCGTCTGAAAATTGCTCTTTTTTATTTTTAGAATTTCGTAGACGGAAAAGATTAGAATAAAAATGGTTTAAGTCTTCCAGTTCGTATGTTTCAAAGCTTCAAAATAATTCAAAGCAAATAGAGCTATTAGTTATTATTTTTTTTTTTCTTGCTAAGTAAATATTACCTTTTTACTAAGCCTACTAAAAATTGGCTACTATTGGTTTTAAATGTTAAATATGTAAATACGTTTTATTCTAGAAAATCTGGGAAACTTTGTGCAATAGACTTAAGCTATTGTTCAAAGTATTTGTTAGAATTTAAAAAGAAATCATAATTTTTCAGTTTTCTTTTTCCTTCCGATGCATTGACTGAGCACAAAATTCAATTTTACGTAAGATGCAAATGATTGTAAGATTTTCTGAATCTGAAAAAATTATTTTCAAATCTCTTTCGACTCCTTTTTCGTTTTCTTATATTTGCTTTTCTTTAGAGTCAAGATTTTATGCTCTTAAGAAAGCTGTTTTTCTTTTGAGTTTCAGCAAATAAAGGATTTCTTAGAGTTATGACTTATAAGAATTTTATTTTTGTTTTAAAGTGTTTGCTCTGAAACTTATTGAAGATATCCATTTATTCTTGGATAAAAGTTTTCAATCCAATAAAAGTTAACTAAACAGAATAGTTTTGAGTAATTTAGACATAAGTTAGTAAGCATTATTTTATTAGTTTTGCGAATATATTCTAGAATAGAATTTCCTTAGCCTAATTGATATTCTATAAAAGGTTTCCATTATCGATACTCGTATGCTACAGTAAAACTTCAAATTAATTTTGGTGGTATGAAATTGTGAGCAAACAATGATTTTTAATTCCTTCGCAATCAGTTTATTTTCTTACATCAAATTAATGCTGTCCTGTACTTCCAAAAACTATCCAAATTTAATTAAATCCATGTTTAAACAAAATGTTCGTTCAATAATTTCAAAAAATATTTGCAAACGATATATTGGAGGGAAATTAATTCCTAAATACACTTTGCTAATCTGCTTAAGTAAAGAATAAACCGAAACTTAAAGTTCAATAGACTGCATATCGTGTGTATTCGGTATATTAAATTAAAATATTATTCTAATTAAAAATTTAGATTTGATTAAATAAGAGGTATTTGTATCATATAATGCTTAGAACTTTGACAAACAAAATTATTAAAGTTACTCATAAAAATGGAAGAAACAGTTTTAAGTACTTACGAACTTTAGTACTTACATAAGTATACTTAAATTCGATTTGAAGTAATGTAACTTTATACTGTAATCAGACATATTTACAGAGAATAAAGATATTTTATGTTATTAGAGTCTTAAATTTTAAACCATGAAAATAGTTAGGAAGATTTTATTTTCCTAGCAACCTTAACTATTTTGGACATTATTTAGGTCATCATAATATGGAGAAAAAAAAGTCTATAATCGTAACTTTAACATTTACTTAGATTATGGTGTAGCAAAGTGGCAAATATTTCGAGTTATCCATTTCCTTTTTAAATTCTTTTATTCAGAAAATTTTAAATGTCACGCATGCAGTTTCGTCTGAAACATCTTGCAGACTAACACTTCGGCCAACACCGCCGATCAACCCGACACACTGTCTGGGCGAGGAATCAATATCAATATTTTTGCTCGAATTTCTTTTGCACGGTTTTCTAAGGAAGATATGTTTTGTGTAAAAATAAAGAGTTGGGTATATATATATATATATATTATTTATATCATATAATTGTTCACTAACACATTAACAAGGGCGTAACTAGACCGAATTTGACCAGAGGAAAAAAAGAGGAAACGGAACTACAAACTAAGCTATGTTCTATGATAATTAAATTAAGACAATTTTATATAAACGGTGTTCAACGGAAAATGTATTTTAGTTAAATTAATCAATTTAACTGTAAGTTTTAATTTTAAATTAATTTTATTAGTGTTTAATACACTAAGTGTTTGAAGTTTGTGCTTTAATTACCCCTTATTGCACAAATTAAAAATCATCATTTTTTTCGAAGTTTTTTAAAATTAATTTGTATTCATAAAAGAACTTTAAAAACCTAAGAAACAATTGAGATCAATGTAACTCAATGATACCGAAATTAAGGATCGCACGTATTAACTCAAGATCGTAGACCATTACCGATTTACCAAACACGAGTTAACTTGGTTAAGAGCGTTAAATGGTAAAAAATGTTTATTACATCAGGTCATTCTTATCATTTCGACTAATTCCAACAAATAATGTAGCATATTCTATTCATGTATCCGCCTCACGAACTTAATTTTTAAGAAAAGAATGGGCATCATACCCTGAGGTGTCTTAGTTATCTTTTTCTCTATTATGGAATTTATTGCTTTTGATAAACACGGGTAACGTGAATCCGGGATACCTAGAGATCATTCTCATACCTTTGGTCCCTTTTTCTCAACCCAATTTACTCCCCTATTTCCTTGTTATCCTAGCATAGTTAGATTTGGTTCTTTCACCATAGAATCTCATTGTTACCCACTCACTAAATTTTTGGGTCTAGAATCTCGTTTTTACCTCTAATTACAATTAACCTGTCGCAATATATCTTTCGCCATCTAAGCATAGAAAGCTATGATAATTTTGATTTAAAGGTTTAATAATTAATTGATAATTTTTTTTGTCAACCTCGTATTCAAGGGGATCTTCTGTGTAAAGAATATGAGAATTGCTCAGTCACTTAATTTAATTTATTCGAGATATTAAGTAATCAAGCATTGTCGGAAAACTAACTGAAAATGAAGTAGTTCTTTTTTACTGAACTAACTTATACAGGTGTCCCATATATAAAGGTAAACATTTAAGAGGAAAGGGGCGCTTCAAAAGGATTGTGAATCATATAGCTGACTGAATACATCATAGAAAAGGGTTGAAAAGGTACAAGTAACAGTAGGACACAAGACCGAGATTTCCAGAAGCATTCGTTGCACTAAAACATCACAATTGTTGGAGCATATTATTCTCTCTCGCAATTACTGGAGATATTTGAAGATTACTTTCTTACCAGTTATACGTATCACCGGTAGACTATGGAATGGAAGACAAGGTCATAAGAATCTGTTTATGAAGGGGTATATAGAACAGTTGTGGCGATTTCTGCAATCAGATCCTATAGGTGTTTCATACTCAAGTCTTAAGCATTTCCTGTAAAAAGAAATCAAAAATCTTAATTCCGGATAACGTAGGGTTAGGCATGCTTAGATCCGCCACGCTCAGTCCATCGTTGACTGTAAGACACCTCTATGTGTCTCCGTACACAACTTCCATGTAGGGAGGTACGAAATTATGTAGTAATCACATACTGCATTGTGCATTTTGTGGTACAGTTTGAAGTAACACATCAATCAATAACTCCCGAAAAAAACCCAGAGATGGCGCTCGTAGTAAACCAGTAACCAGGTCTTTCTAGAGTACTAACCTTTGCTTGAAACGTGTCAAAATTTTAAGTCGATCGGACCAGAAACAGCTGAGTTATCGAGGTTGGAGTAAAGTCGTTTTGTAGTTTGTTTAAAAAATGGAAAAAACCGAGTTTCGTGTTCTGATAAAACATTGTTTTTTAATGGGTAAAAACACCGTGCAAGCGAAACAATGGATTGAAAAATGTTACCCGGACTCTTGTCCATCAAAAGCAACGATTTGTCGGTGGTTTGCCGAGTTTAAACGTAGTCGTACCGACACAAATGACGCGGAACGCTCGGGTAGACCTGTGGAAGCCGTTACACCGGAAAATGTGAGTGAAGTGACAAAAATTATAATGAAAGATCGTAAAGTGAAGCTCCGTGAGATTGCTGAGATGACACAGATATCATATGGAAGTGTATTTACTGAAAAAGGTTTTTTGAAGTGAAGTGAAAAAGGTTTTTTCCAAGTGGGTGCCGCGATTGCTTTCGATGGAACAAAAACAGCAACGAGTCGATGATTCAGAAAGCTGTTTATCGCTATTTACTCGCAACAAAAAAGATTTCTTGCGAAAAAAAAAAGAAAAAAATTCGGAAAAGCGTTGGAACGATTGTATCACTCTAAAAGGTGATTAACAAAAGGTGTTATGTTGATGAATAAAAAAAAATTTTGCAAAAAAAATGTTGTTTTCAATGTTAGTCTCGGGAGTTATTGATTGATGTGTTATGATAAGTAGAGTCTGTTCCAGAACGATAACCTTCTTTGTTGAAGTCATGGGTGATGGCAAAGTGTATGGCCTGACTAAATAGTATCTAATTATAGAACTCCGTAACTTTGCTGAGAAATGATCTTTTACATCATGCACTGAAGGGCTTCGAATCAGTTAGTTACGAATGCGCATTGTGTTAGCTAAACACACATATACACATGGTGAAAATTCAGTTAGGCTATGACGAACAGCGCCACTTACCAACGCAAGATGGCGCTTCCTATCATGGTGTGTCATGTAATTCTCAATCTTTTTTTAATGTGCCCGAAATTCTCTTCGATTTTCTTACCTACATTATAATGGGTTACCCTGTTTAAATCTTCAGAAGTAGAACAAAAAGAAGCCTTGACTCGAGCTTACCGATGCTCTCTCTCACAAGTCGCAACTAAATGGGAAATAAGCTAAAGTGCTTAGTAATTGTCATGGTGGGGTCTTCATTTTGAACCCAGTAAACAAATGTGCTGAGACACGCTGAACAAGTTGTCAGCTAATCCGAAGGTAGAAGATCAAATTTCCCCTAAAATTCCCAAGATCAACTTACTACCAAAAAAGTAAAAATAATTCTATCTCCAAAGTAATTTCCCAGGAAAAGAATAGATGATAGTACAACTAAGCCTAAGACTATTTATTGAAATTGCATTCCACCGAAACTTTCCTAGTGTATCTAAGGCACCCACCTTAAATTATGGTTGGTTATACAAATGGTTCTGGCGCCTGTGTCATACAGACCCTCTATCTCAAACAGCGACTGCCGATAATAACAACGGAAAACGTGTAAATTAATACTCAGAACAATAGGAGATGTATATCATTTTCAATAGCTGCTTTCTCTAAGTGCAGGCGAAGCAAGGAATTGTCGCACAGCCTGCTGCACCTCAGCATTGCTTTGGATGGACCTTGGGAAAGACTAATTCACATTATAGACGACACGTCTAATGCCGCTATGCGCCTATATCCGTTAACACCATGTCCTGTTCTCTAGAAGTAAGTATTTCATTCGAGGATGTTGAGGAGTGCCCATTTTGATCTTCCTCCTGCACACTCTGACTTCCTTCGCGGACATGCAACACCAGGGTTCAACCATTAGAGGAGACATGACTTGTTCACCAAACGGTCTGTAGGTGTTCCTGGATGACTTGTCTCTCTGCCGATCAAATTGTCAGTCACGTGTCGGATACGCTGGTATGCTACTTCTCTCTTTTCTTCATCATTCTGCGCATATTACGTCATTCCTCCTCCACTGACAGTACTTCCGTCATTGAACCAGTAATAGTTAAGTGCTAATTCTTATGGCGGTTGTTTGTTTTATTTGGTGTATCATATGATCTTTCAAAAAATTACCAAACTTACTTTCTGAACATCCTTCCTACCTGTAGAAGCTGTTAGTCACCAGAATGTTGCTGATGAGTGAATGAGTGTAAGTGAGCGCCGTCGAAATTTCGTTTTTGACAAAAAGGGAGAAAAACTTAAAAAAAGCAAATGAGTTAAATTTGTGTAAATTTTCGTTATTCCCAAGTGGAAATGACCATCGAACTGAAACAAAGGTAATCAAACCTAATTTTTCATGCTTTCCTACCATTTTTTTAGAAAAAAGTCCTACGAAGCTCACTTGCATTTCCTCACTCATCAGTGGATTGATGGGGAATGACAAATTCTACAGATTCGAAAACTAACTTGTGTACGCATTAGGATCGACTGTTTCCGAAAACAAACTATGACTCCCTAGTTATGTATATACGCGCGAAGATTATGGTCGGATAATTTTTCTACTCAATGGTACATGCCATTAAAATATGTCCTGATAGCGTATTTGCATAAACTTCTAGAAATAAATATAAGTACGATGAAAGAGATAGAACGGATGTTGTAACGCAGCGATTTTTCATCTTTAATTTAATTTTGCCATTACATGACAATTAACCTCAATCTCTAATTAAACACTGATACAATGGAGGAAATCATATTGACTGTATTCGGTTCTTCGAATATTCAAAATACATTACCTATATCTATATCAATATCTGTATAAAGTATGGAACAAGTATATGTACGTGTCCAAACTTAAAGTCTAACAGTTCTACTTATTTGTATATTTCTTAATGTGGTTTCGAGTCAGGATCGAATTCTCCTTCAATATCCTCTATTATAGAATCTCCCTTCTGCTACTAATGCAGATCTTCCTCTACTATATCTTCCTCTATCACTTATCTCACTTCAGTCTCTTCGCAACTTATAAATGTAATCTTATCCATCTGATTTACTGTATTTCAATGTTTTTAATCTAATTTACTTTAAGATCCCGTTTACTGGCATTTTGAGTTCGTGGACGTAATGTTAATTCTATGGAATTTTTACTTTTCTCTCAAATCTGTACTATTTAATCTATTTGAATGCAATGGAGTGTATTTGAAAGAGCAAAAAATATTGAAGACTTCTGCGGAATTATTTTTTTCCTTCGATTCTTAAAAATATTTTTACCCCTATTTAAATTATTCGTTTGTGAGAGTTATCTGGTCTTTAAAAATATTTATAAATATTTTCGAATATAGGAGGGGAAAAGAACTTCAGCCTTCAATAATTTTTGCTCTTTCGGATGCACTTTATAACATTCAAATACATCAAATAGAAAAGATTTGAGAGCAACAGTAGAAATTCCATAGGATTAACATTACATTGACGAAATCAAAATGCTCGGTAAACGGAGTCTTAAGTCACGGTTTATTCAAAAGATGATCTCAAATCAATTAACGTCAAATGAAGACCTCTAGATATTGTTAATTTAAGAGAAGTACGCGTGAGAGCAACGTTGCAATGTGACAAATTAAAATCATGGTAAATAAAGAAACGAAAATAGTAGCGAACATGAAAGAATTCTACTGTCAGAAAAAGAGAGTTACGTAATGCTTCTTTGTATCGTTTAATTCGTGCAAAAGCATTCGGTGAACATAATACTTTGTGCCCAGTTCATTTTACCATCATTAGATTTAATAAAATAAATTTATTGTTAATCTAATCAATATGAGTGAATTCATTTAAGTTTTATTTTTTCTCAAAACATTAATGTTGTAAAAAATATAAGAGTGTAACGAGAATTCTTTTTTTAAATATTTCTTGTCGTAGACAGTGTACAAACAATATGTTTTATTCCCATTCAAAATATTTTATCTACATCTTAACCAAATAATTAAAAACATAAAATACAATTATCGTCTGCAAGTATACACAAATCGATTCAACATATGAAGGTCATTTCTTAATAATTATGGTCTGCCTCATATACAAATGATTAATTATATTGAACTTGTTTGTAACAAATATCGTCTGCATCATACAAAGAAATTTATAAAATACGACATGATAGATGCGCCATCTTTAATGAATTCATTTGGTAATGTTCTAATTATACAAAATTATGTGAACCTTGTATCCGTACAGGACTTTTTCTAATTACAGAAAAATTACTGAATTTCCTTAAAAAGCAATGATTCTTTAGATTTTAAGCTAAGGTTTGAGTCTTCAAAACAAGTAATTGCGCTATAGTTATAATTCGAAAACTCTGCTCCGAAATTTAAAAAAAGAATGAAAATTTTAAATAAATTATACCAGTTTCTTTTAAGAACATGATAATGCATTCTAAGGCCATACAACTGTCTTATTTTCAAAGAACAATTCTCAAATAGATCAAAATACTGCACAGATGAAAAAAGAATGAAACACACCAAGTTATATACTTCGCATTTTGCTAACCTGGATTCATTCATTACGTATGTAAACAGCAGTAAATGTCAGTCATTTCGTTTGGATAAGGAAAAGATAAAAAAAAACAAAAAATTCGCAAAGTAATGAGATATGTTCTGAATGTGCCGCCATCTGATGATAAATATTTCATTTTAAACGATCATTATAAATAAAAAAAAATAATCTGAAGGAAAATAATAAATTAACAAATGAATCATTTATTAAACTTATTAACTGAAAATTTGTATTAATGATACGAACTGAAAGGTGATATACTTTTTAAGCATGCGATTAGGATCCAAATTTTCCCATCTTTATGTTATTCAATATTAATTCATTTTTAAGCCCATTTCACTCATTTATAAATTTTAAAATTTGGTTAAGGTTTGCTAAATATAAAAATGTTTGCGAACATTAATTAAATGAAATTTATCCGATATTATAATAGCATCATGACACACTATGTTAATGATCTCTGTTTACCTTAAAATATTTAGAAAGCTGCCTTAGAAATCATTTAATACATTTTGATTTCAATACTATTCAAATATTTTAAAATCAATACTTTTACGGGTACAATAATCATTAGTTCAAGTAATTAATACTATTAAGTTTTTCCTTCTTTAACTACAAAAAATATATATAAACACACACAGATATATGTATATATATATAATTTTCTGTTAAGAAAAAAGAAACGTTGTGACATTACATCTTTTAATGTCACTCAGGTAGTTTTTCACAGTTTATTTTGTGTTGTTAACACTCAGCAAAAGTAATTTTTCATTAAAATATTTTGTTTAAGAATATGAAACTTAAAATATATCACTTCAGATCCATGTTATTCCACTGGCTTCATTAAAAATACGTTATAAAATATAAAGTTATGAGCAATAAAAAGGGCAAAATCTTCTTTATTTGTTGCTTAATTGATTTTTTACACTTTCTGAATAAATATATTTGTAGACCATTTTACCGAAGTTAAATTAGGAGCTAGAATTCATTTTAATAAAAATGAAAAATAAAAAGAAATATTTCCACCCAAAATCACATTTATTTGGAAAGACAAATAATCATATTAAAAGAAAATAAAACAGCTTCTAACGTTATTAAATTTAAAAAAAAATTACTTTATTTAAATTTAACCGGACATATACACACAAATCCGGTATTAAAATAATTTTTGTGAAAATATGAATTATATAAAATTTTAATTCTATTTTTAATGTTTAATATTAATATATAGTTGTAATATAAATGTCTATCTATAAATGAAAATAAATGTTATTGCAAAAAATTAACAAATTCTTATAAAATAATCTTGATATAATTTTGTTTTTGAAAACTTCTGTTCTAAAGTTTACACTTTTCGAATTTTCACATTTTATTCTCTGTCTTTTTTTTGTACAAGTGCTTTATCACTCTTCAGATAACGCTGAATATCATTCACCTTATTTTCGTACGAGTAAATATGAATACATCGAAATCTATTGAAAAAGGAGTTTTCAGTTTAATCGAATCTTTAATACAAAAGCATAAAAACACACATCTTAAAACAAATGATGAAATAAATCGTTAAGTTGCCATGCTTATGATTCGCGCCAAGTAGACCTTGAGTAAAACACGGCAACCATAACACAAGCACTTCCACACTTTCAGCTGATTAGATTATGTGTGTTTCAATATACGAAAGCGAAAAATGTTTCCTCAAGGGCTCGGCCGGGATTTGAACCCGGGACCTCGCGCACCCGAAGCGCGAATCATACCCCTAGACCACCGAGCCACGTTATATAATGTTTTAAACATGAATCTATTTTCTAACGAATTAAAAAGTAACCAGACACGTTTGCTTAAGGTCTTGATAACTTAAAAGTATATTTTTTACGTTCACATGGAAGGGTGCGTGATTGTCAATGTACTGTATTTAAAAATAAAAATAAAACATTTTATTAAGTTATTTAAGGAATACGTAAAATATATGTGTATCGCAAAAGAACAGAAAATGAAATAAAATTTACAGAATCTATATTCGAATTTGTATTACCCTCTTATTTATTTAATAACTTCATCCATTACATAAGCAATAATAGATTCAAAGATGGATCACATAACTTTTTAAAGGTAAATTTGTTTATTTTGGAACATGAAATATACGTTTTCCATCAGAAAATTTAAGGAAAGAGAAAAGAGAAACTATTTTTTCTTTATCTTAATTTTTAATGAAATAAAAACATAACCTTATAACTTCTTTTCGGCAATTATAACGGTATCTACTTCAAAGAATTATGAACTACTCTTATTTCAAAAATATATTTCTTTATTGTCCAACATTTTTTTTAAAAATTAAATTAGAGCTGCTGAGACGAAGCAATTTTATCGAAGTCACAATTCTTTAACCATTTAGATGTCAATGTTCCCATTTTGGAACATCAATTTAAAAAAATCGTCAAAAATTTAATTTTATTGATATCTTCATGCGATTTTCATTTCTTAAACATAAAAGTATAATTAGACTTTTGATATGTTCTAAAATGAGATAATTTAGTTTTTATATCGAAAAAATAAGTTCAAATATGCATAATTGGACACATATTTCATATTGAGAAATTGCAAATTTTATAAAGGGTAAATAAAACATAAATTAATTTTAAATTCGGATGAGTTACAAGATATATAGTAATCTTAAAACAGCGTTTTATATACAATTAAATCATAAAAAAAGGCTTACTTGAGTAATTATGAAGAAAAATATTTCGATGTTCTCAATTGGCAACACTGGCTTTTCCCATGAAATCTTTCTATATGTTTTAACTGAACGCAATTAACCCATTTGAAAGGCATATTCTGCATAAAAACAATCTATAATTGAGTGCAAAGGTGATTTATTTAGTATAAGATTCAAGGTTTTCTCATTATTAAAATTGCTTTAATAGGGTTGTCAATTACAAAATGAATGGAATCGATTCTTAACATCCCATGAAGTGAAGAATGTAGCTGAGTAAGGTACACGTTGCTGTTTAGGCCTCGAAATCTCGCCTTGGCTCAAAAATGCGAAGTCAGGTGCTAACAGTTGTTACGAAATCTAGAACTGATGATAAAAAAAATCTCAATGTAATATGTTTACGGTCAAGCTGGCCCAGTGTGCGTGTGTGTGGTCATGATGACGATCTTGCGACTGTCATTTATTTCGTCGAGTAGTGGATTCGAGTTCTGGAAAAAGATCTACTGTGTGGAGAAGTTGATGTAAGTTATTCTGTCAATGCTTCATGTATTTTTATTGGTGCGGCTTGAATGCTTGGAGAAAGTGTACGTTTCAGATATCGTTCCCGTCTAAGTCTAATTCCAATAGTGACAGTTAAGGCATATGGCATAAGCTATTCGGCTAAGAGCTACGATAAACATTTAAAAAGCTAGAATCTAGTCAGAAAAAAAAATTAATTTGTAAGAATTGGATGACATGCAGAAGGGTCGAAAATGGAGAAGGTTCGCTGAGGTATACCTGGTGCGCTTCACCCGTGTTTACCAAAGACAGATAAAACCATGATACCTTGGGGTTGTGATTCCAGTTCTTGCCTTTAGAAAGTAAGCCTCCACAAATCGCCTTTCTGTTGCTTCTAAGGGCGATGTTGAAAATAATCAGTCAAACTTTGTATAATACCCCGGTAGCCATGTGGTTATGGCCGGTGTTGTTCCCATCGAATTGTGGTATCGAGACCCGATATCGCTAAAACAAATTATGTTTCGGAGCTGATGTATGTTAAGTCTATCGGGGTTCCAAGTCCTCTCTTTAGAGTGGCGTGGAAGTTTGGTGAGGGAGGTGCTAGATAATGTGTTTTCCTTGCCTTGTGACTGAGACTCAAAATTATGCGGCCCATCGCAAATAGCCTTTGTGTTGTTTCTATTTTATTGTTGTTTCATTTTTATTAACGTCTCCACCAGAAGCAACAAGATGCTGTTGGCGATGAATTTGAACCGAAATCAAGTGAAGATGATTATACCAGAGCTGGCGCTCCCTCTCCTAACTTCCACACCATGACAATATAGGGACTTTTTATATGGCTGGTCTTTAGTGACATCAAGTCTCGAACCTATGACTCGATGAAAATCGCCAGCCGGGAGTCAGTGAGTATGACCATTAGGTGTCTTCGTTGTTCCTAAGCATGTTGGAAAAAATAGCCAATCAATCAATGCATAAAATTAGAAACAAGGATATCGTCATGAATTATTCCAAGAATTTGCATACGTATTTACTAAATTTTCGCAGGATCTTCGCGTATATACGTATATTTTATTTACTCCCCATGAATATAATTCCATAAAGTAGTAAAAGTGTGTAAAAAAATATAATGAAATCGGAAAGTAGAAATAGCCTTTCGGAAAAATAATTCAATATAATTGAATCCACCGAAGTTTAAATTTATATTTGGATTTGTCTTTTAATGCGTGATTTCATTATTGATGCTTGGAGTTAACTTTAAATGGTTTACTTGTTTCAATTTAAGGAATTAACATGATTATTCAAATTACGAGTTTGTAAAATACGGTGTTGGTAGTAAATAATAAGTAATGCAGCTGAAAAAATAACATTTTCACTTATTGCTATTAGTAATAAATTAAAAAGTTAATTTCAGAAAAAAAAAAACGTTTTAGGAGCAATTTCTTTTAAGAATTTCATTTCCATAGAATTCTTAAGGAAATCTTTGTAACTTAAATCAATCAACATAATTAGTTTTTGTTTTCAAACTTACCAAAGAAGTGAAAATTAAAAGATGTATGGGAATTAATAGAAACGTACTTCCTTCAAAGCCATACATTTTATATTTAATGTCCGATTTTGCAAATTCTTGATGTACAGAAAAAAGCCACATGTATATTCTACATAATGCATTTGTTTTCTTCGTTCACAAGAATCACTGGTATGCTGCGAATAGAAAATGGTGAATCATATAATTATGAGGTTAAATTAAAGCAGTGAGGCACCCTACAGTTTCTTACAGCTAATATTTGCCAACCGTACAGCCCTTACGTCGGACCTTTCAATTTTCACCTCTTTTGAAAGATAAGAATGCACCTGAAGGGACAGCAGTTGCATTCTGATGATGAGATCAAAGCTGACATTAAGACTTGATGTCGACATCTACCACCGGAACACTTTTTCGAAGCGTTTTACTCATTAATCTCGCGCTAAAGCAAGTGCGTGGAAATGACTGGAGATTATGCCAAAAGTAATGGATCGCGGCACGTAAAGAATACATGTAGCTTTCAGGTACAAGAGCAAATGTGAACACCTTATAAAAATAAATATTAGGGCACTGGAGATGTTATTACTTCTTAAAGACGCCTCGTAGTTAGATCAAACGCATTTTGATACTTGATTGATTGATTGTTAATGACATTGTTCGATATTGGCTATTTATGAACTTCGATCAAGTGTCGAAGACGACATCCGAGCTGGGATATTCTTCTCCAAACTTCAACATCCCACATTTTGAAAATTTAAGTCCTGGAACGACTTCACATGAATTAAGCTTGCTACGCGATGGCTCTTTAGAGGCCGCAGGGCTCGAATCCGCGATTCAAGGAACAACGCCAGCTGCAAGCTCGAGACAAAAATTCATTTTGAAGAAGGTATCGTTGGCTATTAGATATTGAAAAATATCTGAAAAACATTAAAAGTATCATTTTACTCAAAAAATTCCTTTCTAGTTGCAGTCTTTTTAGACACCTAAGGAGTTATTGTTGAAGGTGAATCATTTTTCGCGTACTAGATCACTTTTGATGTATAATCACTTCACCAGATCGTTTCAATTTTTTATCGTTTGCTTCCATTTTAAATACCTTTAGCTTAAATATATTAAATTTAATAATTTATCGTTTGCTTTAATTTTAATTACGTGTACTGATATAATATTCAATTTAATAAATTATAGTTTCCTTTAATTTCAATATCGGAAAACTTTGCTACTGTCCATTTCACCGTTTACTTTAATTCTTATATTTATTTGAGTAATTTAATAATAATTATATAAAAAATAAGGTTTCGGGATAATTTCAATAACCCGGAGACTGAAACGAAAGATTTATATCTCATTTGCGATAAATCAATTAAGCTTAATTTTATCGCTTTCAATACCGGAGACGTAAATTATATTTTAATTGGAAGCTAATTAAAAGATGATATAGTGTAAATCCCCATTTTAATTGCATCAATTTATTTTTATATAAGAATTCCTACGGCGGAAAAAATATTCCCCCGTTCTAATGGCACTTGAAATTGACCATGATTAATTTATTTCCCATTAAGAAATTATATATTGCTTAAAAATATCAGCAATTATTAAGTTATTAATTAAATCTTATGAGTTAACACTAAGACTTTTTCATTTTTTATCTTTAAAGGGTAGAAAATTAAATATTATTTGAAGTATTTCTTGTTAACTTATACTAAAAGAGTGTGCGTACAAACAATCATAGAAAAAATTTCATCTAAAATATAATGAAAATTTTTTTAATAACTTTTGCTAAATGATGAGAGGTTTTACATCTAATGTCTATAAATCTTATGTTATTGAAATAATAGTTTAAAACATCTGCTGAGCAGTGGCGTACCCAGGGAGAGGGTACAAAATGACATATGCACCCTTCAAGATTTTGAAATATTTCAGGAATTTTTCCTTTATTACATAATTATAAATGTTCTAAATCTTAAACACAAGAACTTTTATTCTATTACAATCACCCTAATTTTATTTAAAAAAAAACAGTTTTTAATCAATTTTCGGATGATGTCGTTATAGATTTTAAAACCATTCACAATACACAAATCAGTTACGAGTTCATTAATTATTAAATGACATTATATGCAGATCAGAATAAATTAGAAATACTGAAATAAAAAGGATTTTTCAGATTTTTCAAATTGTATTATGAGTATTTTGACTGCAGACTATTAGAATGTGTGGAAAAATAAATTAACCCCCTAAGCGTTATGCGCGAGTTATCCTGCCTTGTTCGAGTTACTTCAAAAGGGTCCCAAACGTGTTATTCCATGCAGCTACGAACATCCGAAAGCAATAAAGCCGTATTTTTTCGCCTAAACAGGATTACTTTAAGTTCATTTGAGACCTGTTTTTTTCGAATTTTCTTTCCACCCTTTTTAAAGGTTTAACATCTTGACAAATAATTGAGGACAGTTGATGACACACAATGAAAGCTAACAGGAAATTTTATGACTCATTAGGGAACCCCTCTCTTGCCCTTAAGTTTGAGACCTTTTCCATTGAGACATTCGTTCAAGAGGAGGAGGGTAAGATTTTCTTCAGTCCCCATCCAAAAGTGAAAGTGTCTGTATGTCATCTTGGTTTGAAATTTTATTGGGTTTGAATTAAATAGTCTTTGACCAAGCTTTCGCTATATAACCATTTTATTTAAATCAAATTAAAAGCCGCTTTGAAATTCTATCACATAAATAAAATAGATTTTATTCACATTTCTTAATTAATATTTATTTGAAGTTTTAACTAATTTGGATGGAGAGGGAAACATGCTATTTTTATCTAGTTGAACAAATTAACTTTTCTATGTTTTCTTTACTTGCTAAAAAGTCCCGTTTTTTCCCCTCACATTAAAATTATCAGATAGAATAAAGGTTTTATAACATCTCTATTAATCTCTAAAAATATCGCTGAATACGTATCTATAAGATATTAATGTATAAATTCATAGAATGTATAAAAACAATAAATAGATTCTGTTTCATTTGTGTTACTTTAATCACTACTTTCAGTTCTTAAATTATAATTGTTTCATTATAAGGTGTCAAAAATTGATAAAATTTAAAAAAAAAAAAAAAAAAAAACGTGCCAAAATCAGTAACGCTTTAAGCTTTAAAATTATTACAAATGAATAATTTGTAAGCTTCTGTGTTTCATTATGCAATGATAAAAATAACAGAAAAAAAAACTTTTTTTCCCCATAATTCAAACAAGGTATTCAGGGCAACTTACGTATGATTCCCAGTTTTGTAATGTTATATTCCGAAATATATCCGAATTTTAAATGGTGGAACTACAGTTTTCTTCAAAGAGAAGATGATTGAGAGATTTCTCCCAAATTCATTTTTCTCAAACTTGATTTTTCCAATAATTAGTAATTAAAAGCGTTTGCCCATATTTATATTTGTAAATTTACTTAAGTTTCATCGGTACAGATACTAATTATTACTATATATTTGAAGATTCAAATTAAAAAAAAATATCCATATGTGTATAATCCCTTATAATTTATTTTCTGTTAAAGGATAACTGAAGAACAGGTAATTAAAATCCGGACATTTTTCGTAATCTTAACAATATACAACTAAGAATTTTACATAAGCTACTCTCAAAATCTGCATTTGAAATTAAGATAAAAAATATTTATGTATGGCGCACACGCAGTTAAAAATTATTTAACTTAAACACTTATAATTCTTTGAATATTTAAAATATTATATTCAAATTTTAATATATTGCATCTTTAGCATATTTTCATATGTTCCGTGAGTTTTATACAATTCGGTTGCAAATTATACGTTTGAGCAAAAAATCCTAAAAATATACATAAACTATATGTCAATTTTATGCGAGCTTTTATAAGTTCCTATTAATCCAAATCCATCTAAACGCATTTTTTATCGTAAAAAAAGTTTGGACTTGCTTATTTAGTAAGGAATATTATTTAATTCCCAATATTAGTTTTCAATTTACCGAACAGAATTGCATCATTTCGGGGATCGTCCTTAAAGCAAACGAAAATGATTCGGCATGATTTTAAGCTAAATATTACAGTGAAAGTTTTTTACACAGCATTATATATGAATGCGTATATATCTGTTATATATATATATATATATATATATACATATGTGTGTGTACGTGTGCTTGCGTGACGATAACTGTAAAGTATTTTTAAATATGACATTAGAATTCCATGGTTGTAATATTCACAGAACCAATTCCAACTAACGTCTATTTATTCTTCAGGAGAGAGAGTCTATTTTACATTCATTTTAGAAGATGAGAAGTGCAGTGTCGGCCCATATAGCCGGAGTGATAGAGAGAGAACACCAAAGTCGTACCTTCGCTGTCCGTGGTTGCAGTGGAAGAGAACGAATTTTATCTTGTATTCGATTTTATTGTAGGGATATCCCCGATCATGTAGTAACTTATGTGGTATAAGATGAAGGAATTTTGAGGGGTTTTCATGACGTGTTTCAGCCAAGTTATGATTATTTCCCACTATGTGAAAGCTGATTCAACAAATTTTATGAGTGCCTAGTAACCGAAATTAAAGGATAATTTGGAATTGGTTTGAAAATAGGAATGAACTCTTTACTTTTAAGTTAAAGAATTGGAAAACCTCAAAAAATAAAATTATTTTTTGTGATATCATTACACACACACACACACACACACACACACACACACAAACTCACTCACCCAAACACCCCAATAAAAATATTCCAATTTGTAAATATGCAATGAAGAAAAAGTATTTTTCAATGTAACAGGGAGTTTTGATGCAACTGTATACACTAAATGAAAATATTGCTGTCGAAGCTACTTATATTTGGTTTGTATATAAGATTAAATAAAAGTAATGTAAGCCGCACTCATATTGACTCACCAGGTTGGCAAATGTTTGCAATAAGATTATATATGGAAAACAACTTGTGTAGCTAACAAAACCTTTCACATTTTTCTGAACAAATAAGCTGAGTTTCAGTACGTGTCGCCATCTAATGATCTGATAGAATTATTTTGCTTAAAAAAGTGAAATTTTTCTGTACCTAAACATGTTTTTTTTTTTCCTTCTTTTTTTCTCTTTTTCGAAACCAAATATTTTTATTCTTTTAAAAAATACTACTGTTTAAAAGCAGTCCATTAATATTTTTGAAAGTGTATAAAATTTAAAAACTGCACTCTAACTTTGTAAATAAATATCTCACATTAAAATATTAATTTTTCATTTCCTTAGAGCTTGAGTTTTAATTACTAAGAATATTTTTTATAAGTAGATTTAAATAACCTTAGGAATTTACTTCAAGTAATCGATATTAAACATTTACTTAAAGAGTTTTAAATGTTTGTTTACTGAAATAGCTTTCATTAATCATCAATTAAAAGAGAAGTAAGCTTCTACTTTCCCTGGAAAAAAAAATTTGAGAAAATACGTCTCTTTGAACCCGAAGTCCCCTAAGAAATAAGCTATCATTTCTTAAAAGTGAGTCATAAATAATGCACATTTTATTAATTAATTTTCTTATCCTAGGGCATATTTCTTTCAAAGAAAATTTTAATAAGCTTGTTTCAAAAATAAATAAGAATAAGCATGTACTTACTTACAAAATTTCATTTTAGTTGATATTTCTTTGCTTTTCGATTCTTTATCATATGTTAGAAAAAGTTTTAAAAGTATGAAAGGATTTCTTATTTAATTCGAGCAGAAAAGTCGAGGTCTCATCAAAACTATTCGTACTCAACTGCTTCTGATTTTTTTTTTTTTTTTTTTTTTTTTTTTTGTTTTCAAAGTTCCCTGTAAGTAGAAATAATATTTTAGGTAACCAGGTATTTTTATGATTCTAAGATTCCTAAATATTTTAATCCATTTCTCTTTCTTTTCCAAAACTTATATGAAACACTTAGCATGAATTCCTTTTTTTAGGCTTCAAATGCACTTATTTCAATGTTTTTAATTAACTTCTTTTAAATACTTAAAATAATGAGAAAATAAGCTTTTTTATTATTTATTCTCCGTTCTGATAATCAATTGTTTCATATAAATCATATAATAAATTAGCAATTCTTTTTAGACTTGTTTTAAATACGCCAAAGGTGGGTTGTTTATTTTTAAGAAATTAATAATAATGTAAAATGTGCAACAAATTAATTTTATTATTATTTTCTAACTGTCAAAGAAGAATTAAAATAACAAGAAAACAGAATAAATTTTTATTTCCTTTGGAATCTTTTGATGTTAGATTTTAACTAATATTCTTAAGTTAATATATCCTTTAGAATCTTTTATGGCAACAAATGCTTTTTTTTGGTGACAATTGTTTGTTTGTATTTAAGATTTTAAAAAGTTAAAATCTGAAGCTCATTTTTTTTTTTTTTCTGTTTTTTTCATTGATAGGTATCATGAAATAATTAGAATGATATTTTTTATTGCACAACCTTTCCTCACAATACTTTTAATTAAGAAAAAAAAATGTTATTGTCATTAAATAACGCGCAAAAGCTTAGTGCTGATAAAAACAATGAGTAAAGAGCTATAAAAATACCAACGCTGTATATATATATATGTGTGTGTGTGTGTGTGTGTTTATGTGTGCGTGTGTTTTTGTTTGTGTTTAATTCCATTAAATATTTAACAACGTTCATCAATTCATATAAACATATAAAAATATGTTTAGGAAGGTAAAAAAAATAAGTAAGCCAAGGGTTCGGCCGGGATTTGAACCCGGGACCTCTCGCACCCTAAGCGAGAATCATACCCCTAGACCACCGAACCACGCAAGGAAACTCGGGAAAAAAGAACAAGAATTGTGTGGATTTTTTAGTGTGTATAAAGATTTATTAATTTTGTATTTCAATAAAAAATAAAAATGACTTCATATCATTAAATCGGGGTCACGGTTGCTTAGTTGTTATGGTCATGTTTGTTGTTATGATTATGTTGTGGCTTTGTTTTGGTCAAGTCGTGGGATCGAGCCCTGATGTCCCAATAGACCCGCCATATATTGGGTCTGATGAATATTATATCTCGTCGAAGCTTAAAGCCTTCCCGTAGGAGTGGTGTGGAAGTTTGGAAATGGATGTATGAGCTCAAATGCAGTCCTCATCACTTGACCGAATATGAAAGTTACAATATCCATCCACAATAGCCTTCTTGTTGCTTATATGGATAGCTTTTATTAGCAATTAATCAGTAATTCTTTGCTAATCGTTACTTTCCCTTTTCTACTAGCAAATTGCTTCGAAAATTTTAACGCTGCAAGATTCGCTAAACACCAAGCATAAGCCAGGATCAGTATATTTGTATCGTATCTGTTTACAGTTTTTTAACGCTCCAATAATGCTTTACTTGTTGCATTTCTGCAGTAGCCGAGTAGTTATGGTCACGAGTATATGGATGGCATTTCCGTCGAGTTGTGAGTTCGAATCTGGAAACCACTGAAGGCCCGTTTCTTAGTGGAATAATGTCCTCACGTCTGGAGGGAGTGGACGATCAAAAAATGATATACTAGCTCAGTGGCTGTCATCTTCTCTTGACCTAGTTTAAAAATTGCAAGTACCGGAGCAAGTAACGCTTTTTCACACTATGGCAGTGCTGCTTTTAACAGCGTTGCTAATGATATATTAGTGTTGAAGTGTCATTTATCATAGAGCAAGGAAGATCATAGCAAAATATTTGTTTTGGACCATAATTCTTCACCAAGTAAATGGCTAAATGATTATGGTTAAATTAATTAAACCCAAGTTATTATCGAACTAAATTATGATGTGAGAGAGATGCTAAATTTCATTACTTAAGTCATCATAAATATTCATTCTTATGTGATTCGGAAAAGATTGCAATTATTGTCCTGTTTTGAGATATTAAATTGGCAAAGTATAACTCTTCAAACTTTGCAACTTTTGCTTCCGAATTCATGTTTGTGTGTGCCAATAAAATGAGAAATCGTTTTGCAACTTTGCAGTTGGTTAATGCTGATATATTTTTAATTAAAACTTTACTCATACACATTGTAGATATTTGACCTTGAAAAACAAATTAAGTACTATGCCATTTCATCAATAAAAATAGAGAAAGTGGGGATCGCTTTTGCTTAATCAACTCAGTCATAGAGAGAATTACCTTCTTTACATGAGTACTAGTACCATGACACCTAGTACCCTAGTGAACCTATTCTTCCCCTTGGGTATCTGATAAACGCGGTTGACGGGAACTCGATATACCTTAGAGATCCTTTACAATTTTCAACCCATCTTTATAGCCAGTTTAAATCTTTTTCCATATTTTATGCTATCGCCCTTTACTATATTCAACCTTGCGCCATTAAGCCCTATTATTACTGCCACATTCAACTTTGTCAACTTATATTGAATATTTTATGTATGCCATCGAGAGGAAATATTATTGAAAGAGGAAAATGAGAAAATTCCTGCAAATTAATAATGGGAAAAAAGGGAAATTGATAACTTTTCAGAATGCTAACACGTTCAGGCGTAGTATTTTAATGAGCTACAAATAGTGACAGACGATTTGTTATTGAATGACTGAATAAATTCGAATATACTAGTGACATTTAATTTGCAACTCCAAGAAGAAATGGCCAAAAAGTGATGAAACTCCGCAAACATAGTGAGGCTGCAAGGAACAATAAGTGATCTTTATTTCGAAATGATATGCTCAATACAGAGTGAAATCAGTGTCGTATTAGTAGGTTCTAGGACCATCGTGGATGGCAATAAAGTATTGCTATCCACGATGGTCCTACAACATACTAATACCAACACTTCTAGGATACAACAGCTTCTCAGATACCAACACTTCTAGGTACAGAATAAATGAGAGTTCAGATGGTGTCCTGGGGACAGGATCTCCATTCCCCGATTCCCCGTCAACCATTTGCCACAGTCCATCTTCTGAACACGGCAGTGACAGGGTCTGCTACTGGCGTTCAATCACATCCCAAATGTGTTCAATTGGTGAGAGATCAGAAGATAATAATGGCCAGGGAAGCAACCGTACACCTTGCAGAGAACGTTGGCTGATGTAAGCAGTGTGTTTGGTCGTTATCGTGCTAATAAAAGGTCTTGGACACCCCTTAAGGGTAGGTGAGTATCACTGGCCACAGCTCATTATCCACGTATCGTTCGGCCTTCATAGTGCCCTGAATATGAACCAAAGGTGACCTAGAATGGTATGAAATTGCGCCCCAAACCCTGATGCAGCGTTTTTGTGCTGTGGGGAGATCTACATTTGCTGCCGTATTGTATCTGTCTCTATGTTGATGCCTCTCTCGTACTCGGTGACTGTCATTGGAGAAACACAAGTGTGACTCATCTGAGAACACGATCCTATGCCATTTCGTCGTCCACGTCGATAGATTACAGCACCATTGCATTCGATGGCATCTGTGTTTTGTTGTCAATGGCAGTTTTCATGACGGACTCCATGAGTGCAGCCAATTGACAGGAAATGTTTTTGTCAATATAGAAAAATGCAGAGGGTCTTTAACATGATGCAGAAAGGAAGTAGAAGTGGCTTCCGGGACCTCCACCACTTGTTCGGGGAAGCGTCGGTCTTCACGTGAGGGCGTCACTCTGGCTTTAGCGACACCCCTCAAACTTGCCACATTTCCTTGTTCCAACCCTCTTCGCCAAAGCCGTTGTACTGTGGACGCGTCCAGGCGTGAGTCAGCCGAGATTTGCCGTATGGACCAACCTGTCCTTCTCTGTCCAATCAAAATTCCCATCATGAAATCATCCGTCTGCTGGAACTGTCTCCGTTGACGAGGACCAGCATTCTCTACTATTACTCCAAACTTTGAGATAAGAATAAATCTTTTAGAATGATATCCCTAACAGAAATAACGGCACGAAAATGGAACATTCTGCAGGTTCCTTCCCTTATATTTTCTTCAACGTGCGCTGGAGACCTGCGCATCACACAGCATTCACAAATTTAGTGACGTGCGTCTATTCTGAAATTTGCATAAGTTTTGGCTATTCCTGCTAATTTAATCTAAAATTAAATTTCTTGTAATATTAAATTGTCAATCTGGTTTAACAGATGAAGATGAAGGTAGATATTTTCCAACGAAATCACAATTTTTTTGACGTCAAAGAAGAGATAGACATAACTTTTTAAGAAACTAGCACTTTGTTGTTGTACTTCGTTCGGTTACGTATTGCTTACTTCTAACTTATGTAAACAAATCCATATAGACACTGTTCTCATTTGCATTAAATGCTTTTTTTTTTTTGTTTCCCCGAACAAGATGAGTGTAAAATAGAGAAACGATTTGCTGTGTACGTTTCACGCGAAACTTAGAAACCACTATAAATTTATAATGTATTGGAAAGAAGATTATGAAATATACGCATACACACATGTGTTTGTAGGTGCATTTGCTTCTTATAAGATGGCCAAGAAGAGTTAATGATTTCACGCCCGTCTCACGTGCTGACCAATCATGTTTTTTATTATTATGTTCCGCAAAACCATTCATTAGAAATGCCCATAATCACCGAGAGTCAAAACCATCTCGATTACAAATCAACACAACGCAATGATGATTGTCTTTTCGATATCCATGGTATTTTTTTGACTGGTTTCCAGAGAAGGTCAAATTGTTGATTTACTTTTCACGTTCTTGCTGAACTCCGTGAAAAATAGGAAAAAAATATGACCCGAATTATGGAAGGACAAGCCATTCCCATACAGGCTCTTCCTAGCCATTTACTTAATTCATCGGATCTTACGCCATAGATTTCTAACTGTTTCTTATAATGTGAATTGCATCAACAGAAACAAGATTTGATCAATGAATTTATGAAGAGAAACAGCTCAGAAACCTGAACAGCTGATAGAAGACGATTTCAGCACTTTTTTGAACAATGGAAGATTCATCATGGAGGTTACAGATATAGATGATGGGTGTATATTGAAGATGATTGTAAGTAAATATGTATAAATGAAAATAAAATATTTTATAAATCGTCAGTATCGCTATTTATTCCTCCCCATATATATAGTATATATATATATATATATACAAACAAAGGTATTGTTTCACATTTCATGCATTAATCAACAATCTTATGTACCTTATGTATTTTGAGTTTTTTATTAAATATAATATTAAATTTAATATTATTATTAGAAAATATTAGTAATTTCAAGTGCTAAAATAAATGACAGATAGATTCACATATTTTTGAGTGATTTTTTAAACGGTTTGTACTGTTCATTTTACTCCAGACCTTATCTTCCTTTCTATTCGATTTACTTGGTCGACTAACAGTTTCAAGGTTTAACAATAGTATATTACCATACAATCAGTTTTACAAGAGGGTCTACAGTAAAATTAAATTATACACCTAGGGAAGCAACTCTTATTTAAAAACATAAAGGAATCTATCTCGCATTTGCCGTATCAGTTCGATCACATGAGAACTTGTTTCAAAGATAAAATATTTTTTTTATTGCAATGCTTAATAAGCTGTGAGTATGAATACAAAGGGAAACATAATTTTCCTCATCTGTTCAAAACTTGATTACGTGTATTCATATGAGCATTAAACAATTAATTATTATATACATACATGCACATACATCATTATATATACACAACTACAACATGTTACACATACATGTGCATACATAAGATATATTTTATATATCATAGACATACACTGTACATATATAATAATACTTGTTATATTATTATTTACAAACAAAAGATAATATTACATATGTAATTTATGCTCTGATGCTTAAGCATTTTCATTCATATGTAAGGAGCCTTATGTGAATTTCCTGATCAAATGTAAATATTAATGCGAGTGGAAAGAGCTCATGTTATGCACAAACAAACTGGATATCTTATTATAAACAAAGATTGACGGTGAAATAATGTTATGTACAAATGCGATCATAAAGTCTTGATGCATCTGCAGAGGTTCGGTGGTCTAGGGTATGATTCCTGCGCATAGGGTGCGCAGAGACGGTCAGGTTCCAAATCCTGTCGAACCCGAAGGAATTATGTCTTATCCTATTCAATCTCAAAAGTCCAATAGTGTATAAAAATGTATTGGTAGCATATTATATATATTACTTCGCACTCTTTGAAGAGCTGGTGACGAGACGTCTTAATTTTGGAACCTCGGATATATGCAAGTCGGCACATGAACTGGTACTTTCTTCTCTACTGTTTTCAATCACATCAATGGAAGGAGAATAATACTTCAACTGGATTAAGAGTCTTCAGCTCCAATTCATGGAGCGTCTTTAGTATCATCTGGGATTGAAACCGGTACTCGAGAGATCAATACAAATCGACTTGAGTTTGGTGACCATGACCATGATCGCGTCCAAAATCTTAAATTGTCAAAGCAAAATACACCGCATTATTTAATATTCGTTGTGGGAGCAAAAGAAAAACTTTTGAATTGCGAGCAAACAAATTTGAGTTCTGGCGCATTTACTCGTCGGTGTAGTACATCGACGCGGGCGTTAATAGTAGAAGGGAGTGATTTATTCATATATTTTGTTGTAAGAATAATTTGAACCATAATTATGTACACAAGTTGATTATTTATTTAGTTTTTATAATCCATGAAAATGTACAGTATGATTTTAAGTAGAAGTTTAAGGAGGAAGATCAAGAACGGTGAACTGATAAACGCGCAAAATTGATAGCATGAATCGGGATGATGGACTGGGGTGAAATGGTTTGAATTTCAGCTGAAAGCCTGTTGAATGGAGCAATTTAGGTTAATAGTTAGGGAGAGTATTAATGCGAAGTGGGATGATAAAAAAAAAATTAAGGAGGGTAGGTTAAACATTTTTGGCATGATCTGTGTGGGAAGGTGGACGCCACAGTTGTGAGCGAAGATGGTTTGAGCCTGTATAGACGTAAATTTCGTGAAAGTGCGACGTTGTATGAGCCAGATTCAGCATAATGAAGACAATGAACTTGCTTATATATTGCATCATAAGATCTTAAAAAATTATATAAGGTAATTACAAAAAATTGTATTTGATACATACGCCTCAGATCCTCCCATAGGTTTAGCACACTAAAATTTTTTTTTTCTCAGTCATTCCTTCATTTTGCACTATGCTGTCTAAAAAAACACTTAAACTTTTCTTTATTAAAAGAATTTGCAAAAAATTAAGTGATCCGTATGATTTGCGTAATTTTAAAATTTCAAGACGTGCATCAAACCTTTTAATAAAACAAGCATCTTTTGACAGAAAAGTCAGAAAAACTAATTGCAACTACTAAAATT
>BMAW01047037.1:0-113077 GCA_019974015.1 Nephila pilipes | reverse complement strand
TTTTTAAAAAAATTATGAAAATGAGAGTTTTCGAAAAATATCATCAAAACAAGTTTCTGGGTTTTTTCTATTTATTCTTTTTTTTTTTGGCAGGTATATGCTTACGGCTCATTTTATATTTCATGAAACATTCTAAATAATTTAAGTGGTACAATAAACGATGCAGGCTTGTATAAAGAGCAAAGAATCGTAATTTCCAATTTTTTTTGCAAGCTATGAGTCTCAATAATTAAGATTGTAGCTTACAATTTTAAACATTGAGTTGATAATTAAATTAAATTATTTTTTAATGGAATAAAAGCTTACATATATCATCCGCTGTAGCTTCTTTTTCCAGTTTACATATAATCGGCCATTTTTACCCATTTCATTCATGTATTGAATGAGATAGTAATTATTAATAATGTTACTTTTCGAGGAAAGAAAACTTATTTTTACTTATCAAATATAATTTAAAAGTAAAAGTTCATATTAAGTAAAGTATTATTGTCAAGCCAGAATGTAAAAGATTCATATTCGTCCAAATTTTAAGAAGCTCAAACTGACGTCACACGTGTCAACCACCCTTAGCTATGAATCACATACATGGAAAAAAATTGTCTCATCTTTTTCCCATCAGGAAACAAGCGGAAAATCTTGTCCTATCGATACTTTCTTTGAATAAAACATGAAACTGCATTCGTTATTCTGATAACTTCAGAACGTATCAATCAAATCTTTTGAGACTGGACTAGCAATAGCAAAGTTGTACTTTCTTTTCAATTCGGATTCATGTTCGGGAGAAAAAACACGTATTTTGTAACGTGATTTATAGCTTTATGTCGATGGTATTGTTTAAAACGAATATATAATAGAATTATTGTTGTGTTTTGATTCCTATGCAGAATAAACTCTAATATTTATTTTTAACCTTCCTATCCCAAATAGATTTAATCTACCCACTTTTATAGCTTATTTCATGATAACTCCTTTTGGTTTTTGTAAAGAAATTCTTTTTTTTTTTTTTTTTTCTCAAACGAACCAATTTGATTAGTTAATAATATTTTCAGACATATAAATATTATTTGGCCATTGTAATATAAAAAAATTGGATATTACCTGATTAGATTTGATTGACCGATTCAATAATATTCATAGAAATATTCGAAAATAAATTTAGCACTTTTGAATTGTTTGCAATTCGAATAATGAATGATAAATGGCACTGCGTGATTCATATAAGCATGTAACATTTCTTTTGTTTTGTGTGTTTTGCTACTTTACTATATGGTATGATTCCTAGTGTAATAAGTCTAGGGTTTTTGTCGAAGAGAATATTTTTTAAGAGAATATAGAAGTTTTATTTGAGCTCTGATGAAGGAAATGGTAGTGATTTGAAAGAAACAGGTGTACAAAGGTGTATTGTAATGTTTTAAATGTTACTGTGAAATAACCAAGATATTCGAATAAAATTTATTATATTTTTAATTGATTTTTTATGTACATTTTTATAGCTTACTTTACATCAATTAATGTTAATATTATCAATTAACATCATCAATGAACATCATGATTATTACATCAATTAACGTCATCAATTAACATCATTATTATTACATCAATTAACGTCGTACTTTACATCAATTAATGTTAATATTATCAATGAACGTCATCAATTAACATCATTATTATTACATCAATTAATTTCGTACTTTACATCAATTAATATTAATTTGAATGGATCCAGGTAGAGGCAAATTGAAATAACCTCCAATACACGGGGAAGATAAGTTTGAAAATTCATTTGCTTATAACTACGATGTGCGAGTTAAAAACATTCAATCAATTAGTACTCACAAAGAAGTTAATTCTTCATATATTTTCATTTTACCTTAGAATGAAATATTTAAAAAATGTAAATAATCATGTGGTTTCAATTCAATTTTAGAAATATTGAACATGCAAAATTTGCCTCCGATTTTTTACAATGATTTCCCTAATAGTAATACTCCCACGTTTAATTAAAAATACTAATGAATTGCTTTATCCAATGCATTTCAAAGAAACAGATCTCACCACGAAAGGGACAATGGAATGGAGAAAAAAAATTGTTTCACTCACTCACTGAAGCACATTCGCAAATGCACACACGGAAGCAAGCATGTGCAAGCAGTCACGCTCTCTCTCACACACGCACTCACGCGCACTTCCTCATTGGTTTATTTACTTATCAGGGATTAGTAAGATAGATATTCAGAAAGAAATTTATTTTAAAAGGTGATCGGGTTATCATTTTGTCGTTGACTAAAGCAATAAATTTTCCTCAAGCTAAGAATGAAAAGAAAAATAAAAGTTGGAATCAACTGTAAAGAAATAAAATTTAAAATTATAATAGATTAGTAAGACATTCAGAGAGTTGAAGCAAAGTTATTTGTGGATGTTAAAATTATCTTAAATTTGAATGATCATGATTGAGATCTCCCAGCTGTCTTTGCTTCCGTCGAGTCGTGGATTCGAATCCTCATTCCACTGAATATCCGCGTTGCAGCGGGGCTGATAAACAATAAATCTGTCAAGGCTCCAAATCCTCCAGTTGGTATGGTGTGGAAATTTGGAGACAGAGTTACCAACTCGGGTGTTTTCCTTGTCATTTAAAAGATGTTTAAAATTGCGAGGTCGATCATCAAGAATCCTCATTGCACTTTTAAGAGCAGCGCTAATAACCAATTAATAAATGTCTTATATTTAAACTGTCGCAATCAAAATAAAACTATGATATAGCCTCTCTGGTGTTTGGCAGTATTCCATAAACAAATTACAATGCATTTCAAATCTTTAATGTAACTTTTTAAAAGGTGTCTACTGATTTCGATATGTAGTAAATAAGTACCTCGCAGCTCGTTTCATTTCTGGGCATACTTGCGAAAAAAGTTAGTCAAGTGAACATTTATTCACTGGAAGAAGATCAATTATTGAGTAAAAAAATACCTTAATCACAAAATAAAATAAGAAAAATAAGAAAAATTGTTCCAAAGTAATACTTTTTTTAAAAATATTAATCAATGTAAAAAAAAATATTCATATATATATGAATTACCGACATAAACGCACATTATTCCATTCCAAAGCATGTAACAGTATTAATTACATTGCTTTAATTACTCTAAGGTTTTGTTTTCCTTTCATTTGGCATTCTTTTAAAACTTATTTGATCATCAAAATATTATTTGATTTTTTTCGTTTATAGTTTATAATTTTCAGCTTGTTTGTTTGTTATATCAGTATTTTTATCTGATTTGCATGATATTAATTTCAATCTTTCAGAATTTCTTTAAATAAAGAGTTTTTTTAATCTATTAATGGTTTTGATTTAGTGTAGAATATCCTTAAATTATATGTTGTTTTTATTTATATGTATACGAGTATATATATATATATATATATATATATATTCTTTATATATATGTATTCTTAATATAGTTAATTTTATTCTAGATGAAATATTCCAAAATCAAATTAATTACACTTAAAATTCACAAAGCAGCAAATGCGCAATTTAATTACCGCAATAAACAACTAATTTTATTCTTGATCAAATGCTCTGAAATAAATTGATATTCTAATATAACAAGGTTGCAAATGCGGAATTGCAGGCACTAAGGTTTTGGTTTGCTTTATTATCTCCAAGAAAGGAATGTTACATCAGAACCTAAGAGATTTTAGCAATTTACCTCGCAACAGGTTTCAAGACTTTCACGCGTATGGTTATAAGACAATTCACGATAATTTGCACTTTCTAGAACTTTTCATAGTACAAAACAATTTCTGTAATTGCTCTCATGAGGCAGAGAATGAAAATTCTATAGTTTAAAATTTATAAAAAAAATCCTGCGTGGGTTCGGCCGGGATTTGAACCCGGGACCTCTCGCACCCTAAGCGAGAATCATACCCCTAGACCACCGAACCGCATGTATTTTTCATCCCGTCTGCAGTTAAAATGAAAAATGTTCTTGTAAAAGAAAGGTACGGGACAATAGCTGTGTTTACTCACACAGGGTATGATCAATCTTGGAAGTCATTTTCTTATCCAAACTTCCTTCGCAAAAAAATTGTGCAAACAACACCTTCTACCAATGATGGTTTTACATTTTTTTTTTTTTTTTTCATTTGATAGAATTTTTGTTTTGAAAATAATTAATACATTATATTTTCAAATTAGAAATAAACTACCCATCGCTTTTACTACAAAAATGAACATATCGTCATTTTAACTCAATAGTAGGAACATTTACAACGACACATATTTCTAATAACTTTTACTAAAGGTTTCATATAGAAACCTTAGCACTTGAGGTTAATTAATTTTCTAATTTTTTTTTAATTTTGTATAACTTATTTTGTAACTTTTTTAGTATGTTATTGTTGTTTTTGATTTTAAATCACAATAGCATGCTAAAATATATTTTTTGCAATAATAAAATGTAAACATTTCATTTCGTATAAGATGTTGAATACAATGACGTTATTATTAATTTTATAATCTTTCAAATTAGTAAGAAATTAACAAATAATTTCTTTCCTTAAAGTAATGTCTTCCAATTTTTCCCCCCTAATCACATTCGTCTTATAAAATAATACATTTCACTAGCTTGATGTATTCAGAATATCGCATCTTACGGAGTCATGCTTCACTCGTAAATTCTAATTAATACATGTGTCTCAAGAAGTAAGTAAAGAATATGTTTCAACTTTGTTAAAACTGAAAACTTTCCACATACAAAGAACTTTTACTACTAGTAGAGAAATTCAAATATTGTAATTTGTATTTCTTTCGATCTTCAACGAATTGATACAGTAATCCTAATATGATTAGAATATACTACAGGCTTCTTGAAAGGAACAACACAAATAATGCGACAAATAAAAAAATAAATATGCCTTTACGCGTACATGATATATAACTAATATCATAAACAACAAATGATATGATATATGTCTAATAATAAATAATTTCGCAACTCATTACAATACTAAAATTTCAAAGTCAAATCAACTAATGTATTCAGCACTGTAAGAAGTATTCAAATAGTTCTATCCTAAATTAAAATAATATGCTCAGTTTAGTAGAAGAAACTTGGAAAAGGGAAGACAGTAAAAAAATTCAATTTTTCCAGAGGAGATTCTATATATACAGGGTATTTTTCAAAACACAAGTGCAAAAATTTAAGGGGCGATAGAAAATATGCAAACAAGCAATTTTCACCACACAATAAACAAGTGGAGAGGAAGAGGTGATACGCATGGACGGTATTGTAATGAAAAGCAAAAAACGCGATTTTTCTTACGCATCCTCATTTTGACAATCGTCATTTCAACCATAGATTTTATGTGAAATGGTCTTTTCCTCATTCCTGTTCTCCGTCTTGTCTCCTGGTAGAAATCCCTGTGGAAATGACGATGTGTAAGAAAACTCGCGCTTTATGCTTTCTATTCTACTTATTATTCTGCGCATATGTGTTTCACCGCTTGATCTTCGACTTGTATGGTAAAAAAAGGGCTTGTTTTGATGTTTTCTGTCAATTCTTAAATTTTTGCCCGTGAGTTTCGAAACACCCTGAATATACATACATACATATATATATATATATATATATATATATATATATATAACAACAGCTTTCTTTTAAATAGAACTATTGAATTAAAATTGTAAAAATAGTTGAATACAAGTTCAGTTTCATAGAACTATTTTATTTTAGCGGAGAGAGAGATCATTTCCACACTGAGAGAATTTCATAACTCCGTCGTTAGATGCAGATTATGATAGCATGTGTCTAACAATGAGAATGAGCAAGAGAGTAGGAGAAGAGAGCGCTTTTCGCTTTGTTTGCTTTTTATATGAAGGAAAATTCACTTGAAACATCAGAGACCAAGAGGTCTGGTTGGAGGGACTTCCATGGAATCTAAGGGTAGACTTAAAGTCTGGTAAGGATTATCCCTTCAAGTCTATACCATGGAAAGACTGCTGACTTTGTGGATTTTAAGCACACGTTATTGAATAAATTAAAAAGAAAAAAGGAATCGTATTAGGAAATAAGAATTAACATTATATTTTAAAGGAAATTTTGAGAAAATGCAGAAAATTAAATTATATGGTGAGAAATTAATTGGAATTAAGTTAAATCATTATATATATATATATATGTGTGTGTGTGTGTGTGTGTGTATAAAATATACTTTGTCCGTACTCTACTAATACGCTAAGCTAAATCACTTAATTTTTTTTTTTAAAAAAAACTATTTCTCTTTATATTTTCATCGTTGTTATACATTTTATTCTAGAATAATCATCCTTATATTCAGTATCTATGAAATCGTAATTTAATTTAATTTTTTTTTTTTTTTATTTTTTTAAATATTTTGTTTTCTTTAATATAAATATAAAGGAACTGTTATTGAAAATATTTAGGCGGTTTACGGCAAAATTTATCTATAATTTTACACCCTAATTCTTACCGCGAGGAAGAGACTGAAAATTAAATAAAAAATGTATACACAGAAAAGAGATTTTTATATGTTTCTTTTATCTTTGAGTTTCAAAATTTGATCAATGGAATTATTAATTTAGAATGCATGCTTTGAGATTCAGTAATTTCTCTCCTTATCTCTTTGAGGTCAACGCGTAGTTATCGTATTTTTGTGTTCAGTTTTTGGATCAGAAATTTTTTAGGGTATTGGTAACCAATATTTTCTGTTCGATTGTCTTTGAATCCCTTGAAACTTTCGAGAATAAGTTCAAGCGTGATTATTTTCAGATACCCAGAAGAACAAATGGTGTCATTTTTGCTTCGAAGAAATGAGGTATTTTTGTGAAAACAACCCACAATTGTTTTTCATGGGGAATTTCTGGAAGCTTCATCATTACATTTAAGCTTATATTTCGAAATCTGAGTGGAAAATTAAAAGCCTTTTAACGTAATTTAAAATTTAAAACTTTTTTTTGTCGTAAGCAATAACCAAAGAAACACGATTCTACTAGTTTTTTTTCGGACTTATAAATCTCTCAATTAAATCTGTACCTCTTCGTTGCTAAAAAATTATTATTGAATTATAAAATATTTAGTTAACTTGAAATAAGGTATATAATTTATAGTTTTTAACATAAATATATTAGTTATTTTAATTACCTTATGTAAACTAATTTTAATGCATTAAGAACTGTTTGATTGCTTTTAAATGTTGCACTTAGAAGCAACATGTGAGTTATTGCCGACCTGCCTCATAATTGTGAGCCTCGTACAGTAATATCGGCGACACCTTTATCTGGCATCTCTCTATCCCACTTTTTACACCCGATGGAGAACTTGGAGCCTCGACCTATTTAGCATGCGTCAGCTCCACTACACAGCCTGATTTTAGTAGCCTCAGGACTTGAATCCATGACTCAAGGGAAAAAGTACGAGTTGCGAGGCAGAGATCACAACCACTTGGGTACCGTGGTTGTGATTTCTAATGGTACTAATACATCATAAAAATTTCACTTTTGCTAAAAATGTCCAAGAAGAGTTCACGATTGTAGGAACGTTTTTACATTGGATCTCACATACTACTTTAATAATTTCGAGTACAGGCAATAATTTATCTTTTATTTAAAATAATTTTAAAAGTTTTGAGCAAAAGATTGAAAAAAATTAGAGCAGCCTAAATATATATATAAGAATGTATCAGTGAAATGATTCAAAAACCAAATAATGACTTCAAATTAATTAATACGTATTCTCCACACGTTCAATGAATTTTCTCACATTCATAGTACGAGTTTATTTTCGATACAAGTTTAATTTAGTTTTGTCTGGAAGAAGTAACACGAGGGCTATTGGCGATGGTCCTCGTAATTTTGAACCACGGTCAAGTGACGAGGACGAAACTTGAGCTGGCACCCCCTCTCCGAACTTCCACACCACGCCAACGGGAGGATTTTGGGCCTCGACAGATTTAGCGTGCATCAGCCCCGACTACACGGTGGGTCTTTGGCAGCCAAGGATCGAACACGCGACTGAACAAAAACCGTCGGTCACGAATCCGAAACCATGACCACTAGGCTACCGCGGCCCATTTTCGAAACAATCAACACAAACAAGAAAGAAATCGTCTCGAAGCATTAATAAGGTCTGTGTTTGGCTACGTTGAAATTCTAATTTTAATTCATGAATATATTAGATGCAAGAGTATGAATAAGCGTGGTCGAGGTATAAGTTTTAGTCATATTCTTATAAATGAGACGTCTATGGCAAACGTATGATGTACATGACTCATTACCGCTAAAAACTACACTGGACACAGTGGTCCGAAAATAGCCTTCGCTGCCAAACTAGATTAGAATTATTAACTGCTATCATATTTATCCGTTAGCAAATAGCCGGTAACACTAATCTTCAGTATGAGTTTCCTAAAATGGCACATCGACAATCCCAAAGTAAACTCGTGATTCGTGTTACACTATTCATCAGAGATAATGATGGGACAGATGATTGGGATAAATATATTACTTAATCATTACACGAGTGATCTTGTAACTCAAAATATTTTGAGCGCTTAGATTAAGGTATCGCATTATTGTTAAGTCCATTGGCTGCTAACATTCTCTGCGGCCTGAAAGATGGATGTATAGATTTCTGTGCAACTAGTCTGTAAAAACATTTTATAAAGAATACAAAAATGGTAAATGGTCTTTTTTTTTTTACTGAATATATATATATATGTGTGTGTGTGTGTGTATGTGTGTGTATGTGTGTGTGTGTTTTAAATATTATAGGTTTTACAATATGTTTGGCATTTATTTATGTATGTTTTTGTTATTTGTAGTTTCATTGAATTTCATTGATATTTGTATTTTGCTTACTTTCTTCTCTTTAATATGGTTGATTTCTTGGACTTTGCTAATTTTCGATTTGTTACCATATTATAGTATAATGTAATTCACTGGAGTATGATGTTTTGATTAGTAATATCGATATAAACGCACATTATTTCCTTCTAAAGTATGGAATGGCATTAATTGCATTATATATATCACGAATGATATTTAACGCTTGTTTTAACATTAATAAAACATTCAGAATACATGGCCGAAATAAGATTTTATTTTTTCTGTCATGCTTTAGTCGGGCTTCGACCACCAAAGGCCGAAGCGAAAACACCATAAAAATCTCATACAGGATTAGGGATTATAGAGAATGTCAAAATAGACAAGGAGTCTAATAGGAATTATTTTGACAGATTTACAAACGTGGGAAAAAGGGATTCAAAAAATTTTATGAGTGCGTGATTTAATAAATAGAAGCATAATTTAGAATGAGATCAGAAAATAAGAATGAACTTTTTACTTTTGAATTAAGGGGAGAATGAGATAGAATAGAAAATTAAATTACAATTAAGAGAAAATTAATAAAGTTAAATCGTTACACACACACACACACATATATATATATATATATATATATGTGTGTGTGTGTATGTGTGTGTGCGTGCGTGCGTGCGTGCGTATGGAAGATGAGCTGGCAAGATTACTAAACAAAAAAATCGTGAAATTTGGTACAATGGTATGTATATTTTATAATAATTTTTTTTTCGTAATTTGATTTAATTTTTAAGTAATCATAATAACATATTCTGTCTTTGCTGAGCAAGATTATTGCGCCTAATGCGTCATAAGAGGGCGTCTTTGCCTTTATTACGTGGTGCCTCGTAAACTTATTGCCTTCTTAAGCGTACCCTTTTGTAAGATGTAGAAGTTTGGAGAGGGAAACTCCAAACAGTCCCTAGTCACGTGACAGAGGTTCAAAATGACGAGGTCCGCGGCCAATAGCTATCGTATTCTTACTAGAAATGTGATGTGAATGAAACAATCACAATCTTGATTCAATCACAATCAATGAAGTCATTGAAACAATCACAATCAATGAAGTCAAAGAATATTTGCTGTCCTTAATTAGTTTAATTCAGATTTTCTAGTTGTTTGTAGTATAATATATAATAGATTGGTTAAGAAATCATTATATTTGATTATTTGTTCTTTGCTTAAGAATTATGGTTCTTTTTGGAATAAATGATCTCAAGAAATATTCTATGAAAAATAAATTTTAGTTGTGTCGACACTTTTCTATTTTATCTTGCTTTGTTAACGGGAAGCCTACTTTATGTTACTAAAATAATTTTTTTTTCAATTTAATTAGTTTCAAACTTAAATAACTTTTGTATTTAGACCATCTGTTAATTTATATTTATTGACTGCTTGATATTTTTTAATGAATTTTGTGGCTTTTGATTCTTAACCACTGATTCCTGTCAAATATAATTTTATCATTGAAGCCTATTAAATCAAGTAAAATAAATGACCTATTTTTTCAGTCATAACTGACTGTTTTTATGAATTTAGATTTTTGTATTAATTAATTTTTCCTACAATTATTTTAAAATTTTGTAATTTATTTTTCTATTTTAAGGTGCCTTTTAAATATTTATGTGTTTTTCTTATCCCATCTGAATCTCAACTTTGCATGAAGGAGAGTCAAAGTGTAAGGAGAGTACGTCTCAATGTTTTAAGATTATAGGAAAGTATGTGATTGTGGAGTGGTGTTTAAGTGTGTATTAATGGCATCCTCACAAATAAATGTCCGTATAGTGATGATATACGCAATTGTGTGAAATTTTAGCTATCGACTCCGGTTGAGAGTTGTTTACCTTAATTGCAAATAGCGTGCCTCACCGTTTGTGAGGCACGCTATTGCACTCAGTGGGTCCGAATTTTGTTGACCGAACACATTTTGCTGCGCAACCAGACTAAGAGACGTCTCCCTCGGACAAGTAATGAAGGTGTTTTTTGTAACTTCAGACTTTATTGTTGAAGAATCTCGATACATACTCCCCTTCCAATACATCATAATGACATGAAGAGAAACATTCTGAATATGTATAAAAGGCCTCTTTCTCAGCAATTACCATAATTGATTTTCATCCCTTCCCTGTTGTATTGAATTTCGCTTGGAACAGTTTCTATTTGACGTAGTCGGCTGTCCCTAGTCGATTGGCGTATCTTGTCGACACATGTGCCAAAGTCCGAATATGACTAGTCGTGATTTATGTGCTTTCGTCTTAGTAGGCACGCAGAGGCAGGAGGTTTTGCATCAGAAAAAGTGCAAACAATAGTTCTCGGCTGTGCTGATATCTAGTGTTTAAGGCCTGTGTTACCACTTCGGCAATTAGATGTTTTCTACCTCGAGGAGGGAGAGAGAGCTGTTGTTGGTGGACTTGCGGTTTATCGAATCCTTGACCAGTGAATCCGTAGAATGTTGACTGATCGATTTTTGCTGCTCCTTTCCCAACCAGACGAAAAGGAACGACACCCTCTGGATAATTATTAAAGTGGTTGTTTTTCTGAACTTCTGGCGTTGTTGGTGAAGAGAGCCGCTGCAAAAGGAAAGGTATGAGCAATGGATGTAATTGAATTCCAAGAATAATTGAAGTAATCCTCATGTTGTTTGCATAAGAGTAAGGAGAGGATTGTGGGACTTTAGCAAAGTCATCAGAGTAGGTATTCCTCAAGAAACGTTGATTTGGTTTGGATGGTGTATGAATGGCTTTGTTACGAGTAAAATGAAGATCTTCAATCATGTGGAGGAGAATTGGTGCTACGTTTGTAGACAGGGAAAGAGATTTGTTCAAATTATGAGCATGATAATTGCTTATAATACAAGGGAATTATAGGTGATTGAAGGGGATATTAAAACTATTGCAATTTTCAATCCTTGTACTTATGAAACAGTTCTACCTAGTCATAAGGCGCATTGTCTATTTGGAAATAACTACGATTATTAAGAAATACTAAAAAAACGTACGTGGTCAGCAACGTCGTAAAGGCAGGTTCTGTATTGGATGATGTTTCCATTAAAATAAGACACCAAGGGTCTATCAGAAAAATACTCCCCAGATCATGAGACATCACAGTAGCCGGACAGTATTGATTTCGAATTCTCTGTGTCCACGTTCTTTCCTTCGAATCTTAGGTTGGAGTCCTGATGTCCCTGAAGATCCTTCGCTTAGTATGATGCATGCAGTTCAGTCATTCGAGGCTCCCTCTCTGTAGCGTTGTGGGCAATTTTATAGAGGAAGGTGCCAATTCAGATGTCATCCTTGTCACTTGCCCAAGGATCAAAATTTCAAATTCTGTCACCAGTCCAGTACTTCTAGTGTTGCTGTTAATTGAGAAGTCCTTAAACAATACAACAAAAATCACACTCCGTAATTCCACATACACTCTCTTGAATAGTTGCCATATGGCAAGGTGGATTCATAGTTTAGTTAGCCTTGCGTCACATACGTACCCAGCAGTTAACGCTATAGAAAAGAAATCCAATCTTTTCAAACCAAGCAACCTCCTGTGTTCAATTTATTTTTTTTATTAACGTCGCACTAGAAGAAACATGATGGCTATTGGCATCGGACCTTGTAATTTTGAACCTCGGTCATATGACGAGGACGACACCTGAGCTGGCAGCCCCCACTTCAAACATCTAAACTACCGATGTTAAAAAAACCAACCAACCTGGTTCAAAATAAGTTATTCTTAAAATAAAAATTATCATTTTGAATTACAGCGTAAAGCTGTATACATTTGCGTTTGTGTTGTGGCCACGGTAGCCTATTTTGCCATGGTCGCAAATTTATGACCGGTGTTTTTTCCGTCGAGTGTTAACCTCAAGCTGGATGCCACTGAAGAATACGTGCACAGTTAAGATGATGCATGTATGATATTTTGATGTTTTATGTCCTTCCATTGGTTTGTGGAAAATTGAAGAAAAAAGTATCAATTCAGGAGTCGACTTCATTACTAAATTATCATGCTAAATTCTCGTACTGCATCTGAGTTCGATTTTAATCAACACACAATCAATCTATATTGAATAAAAATCAATTTAAAAAATCTAATAAAGAATACAGTTAGAAGATAAAAAATAAAATAAGGGTTCGGCCGGGATTTGAACCAGGGACCTCTCGCACCCTAAGCGAGAATCATACCCCTAGACCACCGAACCTTGACATATACATAAGAAAAACGATTTTGTATCTTTTTTTACGACACACTGTTTCCACCTGTCTTTGCTTCACATAACATATTTTTGTTTACGATTACAGTTTGTATTTGAATACAGCTTGTTTTTCATCTCTCACTAATATTTACAATTTCCTATACTTTGGAAAAGTAAATTCTTCGCACCACACACAAGTCATCATAAAGGATTTATCAAAAGTGTTATTAACCCTTAATATACAGATGTGTGTGTATGTCAAAATATTACATAAAATCATGTAAAATATTCCTAAAACATTTTCTTAAGAAATTATGTTTCCAACTTCAATTGTTAAGACTTACCAGCTTGTATTTTAAATATAATATAAACGTTTGTTTCTTTTATGAACTAAATTTTTCTGGTGATCAAACGGATACGTCTATGGGATAATTGAGATTACATGTGCTTAAATAAGTGTTGCTACTACTGAGTATATTATTTAATTTTATTGTAGACATGTATATATATAAACATATCATAATGTAGTATGGTTGGCCTTATAATATAAGTATTTAGAAAGTATATCAAAGCAGAAATGAAGGTATGATTTGGAATAAAATGAACAGATCTCCAACTGAATAGAAAAGGCACCAAAAAAAAAATATCAATCCTATGTAATAATACATTCCTTTCTGAAATTATTTTACACACACAAATGTTTTTTTTTATTTAATTTTTTGACACAATTTACTAATATGGTATTTTAAAAGCTTCCGGAAAATGTTTTTATCTGTGTGGCTTTCCCTCGTAATTTGTGGCTGCAATAGTCTTATGGTCATGGTACGGTCGCCTTTGTTTTCGTCTAGTTATGAATTGGAGCCCTGGTATCTCTAAAGTCTCGCCGAGTAGAAGGACTAATGCACGTTAAATTTGATCGATGTCTCAGGTCTTCCCTTTGATGTGCTATGGAAATTTGGAAAAGTGGGTTTCAGATCAGGTATTATCTTCACCACTTGACCTAATTTCAAAATTATGAGATCCATTTCCAATTACTATTATATTGCTTCACAATGCGATAAGTTAATAACAGTTATTTCTCTTATTTCTTTGCGGCTCAGTGATAAACGCAAGGAAACGCCTTAAGTGATTCGTTTCTCTTTCAGTAAAGGTGATAATTTTTATTTATCTATTTATTGAATTGATGAATAAAAAAAATAATAATTAGTGTCCCATTTACTTTTACCTATCTACTTATATAAGACAGGATAGCACCATACAAGGCAATCCATGTTTTTCAAATACAATCCTTGATGCGAATCTTATATACAAAGGAATTTCGATTATTTTTTTTCAGATACAAAACTTATGGCTTAGTAAGCAGTTTCTATGTTAATTTGTTGGCTTTTTAGTCAATAATTTGTTTCATATCATAATAACTTTTTACACCAAAAGTAGACGTAGAATCATTGAATAATATGGGGATGTTCCCCAGGCAGGAACACTGTGACTCTAGCACTTTACATGTTATGCAAGAGAACTCGATGACACGCAGAACATATGGTTTCTATATTTCCCTGCGTAGCGTAACGTAATGAACCCCTGTTTAGTAAAATTTCTAGATAGCGTGAGGATCAGACATTTTATATTTTTACTTATAAGTGTATTCGTAAGTTGACTAGGCCTTTTCACCTTATCACATTTAGCAATCATATATTAAACACATGCCAATTAAGGGTACGCGCAGAAGATGTGCATAATGTAGATGTGCTAGAAAGCGAAGCCATAAAAAGCTATTTTTATGTGCAAAACCTGCAAAGTTGGCTCGTGTTTCTTTCCAAAGGGGGTGATGTGCTACCAAAAATATTATGAATCTAAGAAATAGATAAATTTGTAAATATATAGGACTCGAGTATATGGAACTGTAAATATTTATTAATCAAAGAACAGATATAACAAAGTTATACATAGTTTTTTTCATTCATCTGCGGAAGCTTTGACTCATTTTCGTGTTTCAATGCAACGCTCGCTTAGCCGTACTTATGAGAGTTCTAGTGGCGCAGTGTTCCCGCTTGGGATCACCCTCAGAATTTAAATGGTGTTTAGTTTAGTTTTTCATTAACGTCGCACTAGAAGCAGCAGAAGTTTGTTGGTTACGGACCTCTTACTTTTGAACCACGGTCGGTCAAGTGATGAGGATGACACCTGAGCCGGACCCCCCACTCTCCTTACACCCACACCACACCTACGGGTGGACTTAGGAACCCAACAGATTTAACGTACATTTGCCCCGGCTACACGGTTAGTCTTTAGCGGCCAAGGATCGAACCCCAGACTGAACTAAACCGTTGGCTAAGAATCCAAAATCTTCACCACAAGGCTATCTTGGCCACTCAACCTCCTGTGAGTGAGTGGTTGAAAGTGAAGATTATTGGCTCAAAAACCAGATGTAGCTACGCTGCGCCAAATAAACTTAAATGTGGTCTAAAGGTGAAATAAGTGAAAAAGACAAAAATTGGTTGTCAAGGAGGTTAATAAAAAATAAAGAAGTATTGCTAATGTATCCCGGGGATGAAGCAACCTCCTGCCATTCATCAATTATGCGATATTTGCTTTCTGTAGTCTACAAATATGTTTTTAAACTGTATTGGAGCAAAATCAGTGTGTTTGGTGTTGGCGCAGTCTATTTAAATCATTTCATTTTAGAATCTATCTTGTAGAACGTAGGAGTATTAGAAACGACGCATAAACAGTTTTGTACTTAACAAAAAGACTCGTAATTCCATTATTTTAAATACTTTTTAAATGATAATTACTACCATTATAGAGATAAAAATGTGGCGTGTCTTAAATTAGGTGTGCGAGATTGGTACCGACAAAAAATAATAAAAGATTAATTACCTCCAGAGATCATGTTACTTGCTTCGCGCCTGACGTAATTGTTCAGTTCCTTCAACAGTTCACCCATTAGTGTAAATCATTTTTAATAGTGTTTAAATGAACCCCGAATAACACCAATGGTCACATTGAAAAATATCGAAGAAATTAAAAGGGTACACCGTAAATTGAAAATATATATGAAACTTATTATGCAAATTGAATATTTGCAGTTACCACAAAAAAAAAATCACGTATTTTCTAAGCTTTTTATTGTATTTCTTTTAACTGGAGAATTTGAGAGTTTTATGAAATGCCGAATCATTACTTTTGAATGATTAGATAATTAAAGGATTATTAAAGTATATGTTTTTCCTAACTGTTTACGATTTCAAATGAAGTTTGATGTTTTCGCATGACCTGACCAAGATTTCAACATCTATTACATATTACTTTTCAAAAGTAAATTGGAAGAAAAATGGTCTAACTCTTGTAAGTAACCGACAAATAAGATTTTACGATACTAGAATGTGGATCTATTATAATATAATGAACTCTTAACTGCTATTTTGTTTAACTTAGTATTGCGCATTAATAATTTGGTAAGACAGATGTAAACCTCAAAACGAAGGAATTTATTTTAACAACATCAAAAAATGGCAAGATAACGTTAGTTGCATATAAGTAAATAATGAAAATAGAAAGTACCCTAAATCTATGTAATCTCAACTCCAAATTAAAAGTGGCAGCGATATTCTAGTAGTGAAGTTCTTTCAAGTCGTGGGTTCTAGTCCTGGTTACACGAAATATCCGCCGTGTAGAGGGTCTTCTGAACGTTAAATCTGCCACGATACTAAGTACTCCCGTTAGCAAGATGGGGATATTTTGAGCGAAAAGCCTCAATCAACCAAGTTAAAACCATGTAAAGGATGAGTATAGTCTTATTTTCCTTTAGGATATAGCGATAGTGGAAACACCAATCTCTACGTTTTACAGCTTCATATAATGACTTACGGATTAATCAAGAATTTTAGATTTTTAAAAAAATCTTTACCCACAGTAATAAACATAATTTTAGAAATCGATGAGTGCTAGTTGAAGTAAGTAAAATTAGTAAAACAGTTAAATAACACATAAAAATAAATAAATTTTAATTCTTTGCGGTGCACCACCCTTTAAAATTAAAAGTTTAACAAAAAAAAATTTAGGCCGTCTATTTAGACCAAAAGGAGTACGCAGATAAATTTTTGTAAAGACTCCACTCATCATTTTGATATGGCCCCGTGTTAGCCTAGTGGTCAAGGATTCGGATTCGAGGCCGGCGGTTTTCGTTCAATCGTGGGTACGATCCATGGCCGCCAAGGACTCGCCGTGTAGTCGGGGCCCAAAGTCCACCCGTTGGCGTGGTGTGGATGTTAGGAGAGGAGGTGCAAGCTCAAGTGTGTTCCTCGGCACTTAAACGTGGTTCAAAATTACGAGGTACTTCGCCAATATCCATCGTGTTGCTTCTAGTGCGATGTTAATAAAAAATTAAACAAAATTAAGCTCAATATAGGATGAGACATTGGCGTATTGGCATTTTTCTTTTCACTAACCTCGAGAACTGTTTCGTAAAGGGAAATTGCATAAAATTGCAACTCCTTGCAAAAAAATGAAACGAAATTAAGTTTATTAGATAAAAATAAATAGTGTAGTGAATTGAATTAGAGATAGTGACATGGTTGAATGGTTCGAAAAACGAATCAGTTGAGGTGTTTCCTTGCGTTTATCACTGAGCCGCAAAGAAATAAGAGAAAGTAACTGTTATGAACATATCGCATTCAGAAGCAATATAAGAGCAATTGACAATGGATCTCGTTCGTAAACAAAAACATGTTATGTTAAGCAAAGACAGGTGGAAACAGTGTGTCGTAAAAAAAGATACAATATCGATTTTCTTATGTGTATGTCGAGGTTCGGTGGTCTAGGGGTATGATTCTCGCTTAGGGTGCGAGAGGTCCCGGGTTCAAATCCCGGCCGAACCCTTAGTTATTTTTATCTTCTAACTGTATTCATTATTAAAAATTTTAAATTTATTTATAGGCAATATAGATTGATTGTGTGTTTATTAAAGTCTAACATAGAAACAGTAAGATAATTTAGTAACGTAGTCGACTCCTGAACTGATACTTCTTCCTTCAAATTTCCACATACCAATGGAAGGACATAAAGCCTCAACATATCACATATGCATCATCTCGACTGTTCCACTTGTTCTTCAGAGGCAACTAGCTCGAGCCCGAGACTCGACGGAAAAAACGCCGATCGTAAATTTGTGACCATGGCAAACTATGCTACCGCGGCCACAATACAAACGCAAAGGAACACAGCTTTACCCTGAAATTCAAAGTGATAATTTTTATTTTAAAAATAACCTATCTTGAACTGGGTTGGTTGATTTTGTTAACATTGGTGATGTAGAAGTTAGGGAGGGGCATCTCAGGTGTCGTCCTCGTCACTTGACCATGGTTCAAAATTTCGAGGTCTGTCGCCAATAACCCTCGTGCTGCTTCTAGTGCGAAGTTAATGAAAAACTAAACTAAACACCATTTAAATTCTGAGGGTCGTCCCAAGCGGGAACACTGCGCCTCTAGAACTCTCATAAGTACGGTTAAGCGAGCGTTGCATTGAAACGCGAAAATGAGTCAAAGCTTTGGCAGATGAATGAAAAAAAAAAACCTTGTATATCTTTGTTATAAATGATCTTCGATTAATAAATATTTACAGTTCTATCTACACGAGTCCTATATCCAAGTATATTTACAAAATGATCTATTTCTTAGATTCATGTTATTTTTGGAAGCACATCACCCTCTTTGGAAAGAAACATAAGCAAACTTTGCAGTTTTGCATATAGAAATAGTTTTGTATGGCTTCGCTTTCTAGCACATCTGTATTATGCACATCTGCGCGTATCCTTAATTGGCATGTGTTTAATATATTATTGCTAAATGTGATAAGGCGAAAAGGCCTAGTCAACTTATGAATACACTTATAAGTAAAAATATAAAATGTCTGATCCTCACGCTACCTAGAAATTTCACTAAACAGGGGGTCATTACGTTACACTACGCAGGGAAATATAGAAACCATATGTTCTGCGTGTCATCGAGTTCTCTTGCATAACATGTAAAGTGCTAGAGTCGCAGTGTTCCTGCCTGGGGAACATCCCCATATTATTCAATGATTCTACGTCTGCTTTTGGTATAAAAAGTTAAAATAATATAAAATAAATATTTGATTAAAAAACCAACAAATTAATATAGAAACTGCTTACTAAGCAATAATTTTTGTGTCTGGAAAAAAAAACTAGGCAAAATTCTTTGGAAATATAAGATTTTGCATCAAGTATTGTATTTGAAAAATATGGATTGTCTTGTATGGTGCTATCATCTCTTATTGAAGTAGATAGGTAAAAGTAAATGGGAAACCAATTTTTATTTATTTTTTCATGATTTCAATGGTTCGAGAAACGAATCAGTTGAGGTGTTTCCTTGCGCTTACTACTGAGCCGCAAAGAGACAAGAGAATATAAATGTTATTAACATATCGCATTTTAAAGCAGTTTAAGAGCAATCGACAATGGATCTCATAATTTTGAGCTTCGGTCAAGTAGTGAAGATAATACCTGATCAGGAACCATCTTCTCCAAACTTCCACACCACGTGAAAGGGATGATCTGAGACATCGTACATCAGTGTGCATCAGTCCATCTACTCGGCGAGACTTTTGAGATACCAGGGCTCGAATTTGCAACGAGACGTAAACAACGTCGACCGTACTATGACCACTAGACTATTTACACACAAAATATGTGAGAAAGCCACACAGATAAAAACATTTTACGTACACTATTAAAATACCATCTTAGTAATTTGTGTCAAAACCTCAAAAAAAAAAAAAAAAAAACATTTGTATGAGTAAAATAAATTTCAAAAGGAATTTTAATTACGGAATAAAGGAATGCATTATTACGAGGGGATTGATATTCTGGTGTGACTTTTCTATCCAGTTGTAGATATGTTCTTTTTATTCCAAATCATACCTTCCTTTCTGCTTTGATATACTTCCTACGTACTTAAAGTCTAAAGGTGTACCAAAACACATTAAAAAAGATATGGTGACTTACATTATACATGTCTACATAAAATTGGAATAATATACTCAGAAGTAGCAACACTTATTCAAGCACGTGAAGCCTTATTTATTTTAATGATGTATCCATTTGATCACCAGAACAATTTATTTCATAGGAAAAAAAAGACAAGTATTTACCATACAACTAGCTAGTAAGTATTTACAACTGAAGTTGGAAACATAATTTCTTACGTTAAAAGGTCTAAGAATATCTTAAATAATTTTATTTAATATTTTGGCATAAGTATAGGAAAGTATAAATATTAGTGAGAGATGAAAAACGAGCTGTATTCATTCGTAAACAAAAATATGTTATGTTAAGCAACGACAGGTGGAAACAGTGTGTCGTAAAAAAAGATACAATATCGTTTTTCTTATGCGTATGTCGAGGTTCGGTGGTCTAGGGGTATGATTCTCGCTTAGGGTGCGAGAGGTCCCGGGTTCAAATCCCGGCCGAACCCGAAGAAGTTTTTTGTCTTTTACATGTATTCATTCTTAAAAATTTTAAATTTATTTATAGGCAATATAGATCGTTTGCATGTTAGTTAAATCGAACTTAGAAGCAGAACGAGGGCTTTTGCGACGTGCAGAAGATAATTTAGTATCAAAGACGATTCCTGATCTGATACTTCTTTCAACATTCCACATACCAATGGGAGGACATGAAGCCTCAACATATCACACGGGCATCATTTGGACTGTGCCACGTGTTCTTCAGTGGCATCCAGCTCGAGTCCAATGACTCGAGCTGGAAATGACTCGAGTCCAATGACTCGAGCTGGAAATGACTCGAGTCCAATGACTCGAGCTGGAAATGACTCGAGTCCAATGACTCGAGCTGGAAATGACTCGAGTCCAAGTCTCGATGGAAAAAACAGAAGTCCGAAATTTTTGACCATGGCAAAATAGGCAACCGCAGCCACATGTATAAACGCAAAGGTATTCAACTTTACGCTGTATTGCAAAGTGATAATTTTTATTTAAAAAATAACCTTTCTTGAACTAGGTTGATTCATTTATGAACATCGAACTACAAAGAACACAAAGGATATTAGAGACGGATACTGCAATTTTGAACCTCGGTCAAATGATGAAGACAACATTAGAGATAGTTCCTTTCTCTCTTAAGTTCCACACCACGCGTTATGCCTTTTGAAATTCACGGTAGAAATGACGACCTGTATCAAAATGAGCGCTTTACTGGTATGTTTTTTTTATTACAACGCCCTCTAGCGGTGCACCGCTGGCTCTTCACCTATGCACTGCATGGTGAAAATTGGTTTTTTTACATATTTTCTATCACCCCTTTAATTTTTTCTCATGAGTTTGGAAACATCCTTACAACTTGGTATCTCTCACTCTCTCCCTTTCCTTCAAATTTTCTAAATAGATACATAAATGCAAAATAATTGGAAGGAGCGTAACAGTTTCAAAATTCTTTCTACTAGTATTTACTTCATTTAAAAATAGGTTTTTTAATACTTAAAAATAGGGTTTTTTTTTACTTCATTTAAAAATAGGTTTTTTAAAGTTTACTATAAATTCACAGTAGAGCAAAACAGCTCTTTTCTAGAGTATATGAAATTAGAAATGAAAAATAAAGGCCCTATAAATCAAAAGAAAATTAACTTAGGTCTTTAATTTAACGTAAATAATGCACATTATTACCCCTAAAGAAGTTAATAATAGCTCAAATTGTAGATATTTTGAGATTTTTATTGAATAAAATAAAGTATTGTAACTTACGAGCAAAAGAGATGATAAATGTTATGGGTGCGTGGAGAAAAATAAGTAGAAATATAATACTATAAATCTGAAACAAATTTACTTTAATGATGCCTCTAGAGATGAAAAAAGAGTAACAAATGCTCTTACAATCATGTCATAAAATCTTTCTTCTCTACTGCTTATATTATGAGAATGAAAATATATTTTCTCACGAAAAATCACACGCGCTTATTTAGAAAGCTGTAGTAAATAAAATACGAGGTTTTCTCTTGAGTGCAATTTTTGAATTCTGTTTAGTACTCAAACACAAACAGTATGAGTAAAAACTTATTTTGATTTATAGTCTTCATTTATTTCCATATTTCTGGTATGTTACCGCAATTAATGAGACTTTCATTTGATTTTAGACAAGGAAAAAAAAATTGGATAAAGGACATAAAATTAAAGTATAATTTGTATGTACCGTTTTTTTTTTTGTTTGTTTGTCTCTATTTATCTTCGTTGTTTAAACTTGTAAGTAATTGTACAAATTATAAATTTTATTATTCTGTTTTAAACAAAATATTATGCAAAACATAAACGTATAATAGCGCAAAAAATTAAAATTTTTATGAATACCAAATAAATGAATATTACAAAATAATATTTGTTTTAATATAGTGGAAAACAATTGTGGAAAATTCGGAAAATAACTTAAAACATTTAAATCATAGGTAGGTAAAGGAAACATATCTGTTATTAACTATAGAAAAAATAACATTTTTCTCACTTTCGTAAAAGTAGGAGAAGATAAATATATTTTCCCGAAAGTACGCATGACTTAATAATTCGAGATAATAAAAAACAACGTTTTTAAGAACAAAGTTTTTATATGGTGGCAAAATTTATTAATTTTTTTTTGGCAAATGCGGCTACACTGGTTTGCTTCGCAGACTTCTGCCGTTCTGGCAAAAAAAAAAAAAAAAAAAAAATTCGCCAAGTTTGGCAATTTTTGAAATCACGCCAAGCGGTTGGGTTAAACTACACTAAAAATATTTGAAATTTTAGTTATAACTTGGTGCAAATGTCTAAATATTGCAATTTTAGGCGAGTAAGAACGGTTCCAAAGTTTCAGAGCTCTAGCTTGATGAAAAGTTGGTTAAATTAACGATCGAAAATTTGATGACACACTGACACACACTCACCAAGTGAAATTCATTTAAATGTTTTGAAAAGGTTAACATTATTGTAGAGTTAAATTTCACTTTTTCGAAATAAATCTGGTTTACTAATTGCTAGGCTAAATTTGTATATAATTAAGTGTAAGTAAAATTCAGTTCATAACCGTGATCATGCTGGTCGCTGTGCACACGGCCAACAGTTCGCATTATCATCACATCTACGCATAAATGCGCTCTTTTAAACTCGAATTTGTAACAATCAATAATTGGATGTTCCGTGACGAATCCTATTTCAGTCTGAACACTAATTTCCATTAGCTAATGCCTTGGCGAGAATGTTTTATCCAGAGAAATATGACATAAGGATACCGTTTTCCATCATAAGAGAGTCATGGTGGGGTAGGCATCATGCTGGACGACCGAACACACCTCTATATCATTGAAGAAGTATTGTGTTTGCTTACAGATACGGAGATGAATTTCTTCAGCATTATGATCTCTTGTTATGAATAATAATACACAATGTCACCACCCAAGCTTGATTGACGGCTTCCTTGGAATGGGAAATATCCAATGTCTCGTGTCATGGCCTGTCCACTCATCTGATCTGAACCATTTCGTGCATGTGTGGGATAGACTCGGTAGACAACTTCCCACTCTTCTGCACCCATCACGTTCCATTCAGTTCTCCGTGACATTTGTAACTTTTTGAGCCCATATCACAGCAAATATGAAAAATCGTTATGCAGCCTTCCTGATTCTCAGAACTGAACAGACAACATATTAAATTGAAGCATAATCTTTTGTTTTATTGGGTGTTCACTTAGAAGTCTGAACTTCATTCAACCCTGTTTTTCTTAAAATGTTTCTTTGGATAACACAAGTAATTGTTATATCATTCTTTCACATTGTTTTCTTATTCTATAACCATTTACAATTCTCACCACACTTTCCCCATCATTCCAAATTCAAATTTAATTAACTAAAGATACCTCTCTCTGTATGTATATATATATATATACACACACTTTTCACTGTATATATATATATGTATGTGTGTGTGTACATATATGTACAAATATGCTTTTTTCCATATATATATATATATATATATATATATATATATATACCACTGAAAAATAATTTAATTTCCCAATTTATCTCATTCTTTAACTCACAGTAGAGAGTACATTCTTATTTTCTGATACAATACCACATTATCTTTTAATTTATGCGATTATGCGCTCGTATAATCTGCTGAATTCACTTTCCACACGGTAGTAGACCTAATGGGATAATCCCTACTAGAATTTTCTTTTCTAGAAGAAAAATCCCTGAGTAATCCTTTCATTCAATACCACGTAAATACCCCATGATAAAAGGAATCTGTCCAGGTAAATTCGACAGGTAATCTCGCTCTTCCGCTGTAGCCAAGACGGCGAAGCTACGCCTTTTGCATTATCCATCTTTACAAAATAATCCTTTCTCAGTAATTTAATGCGTCTCTCTCATCAAAAAGAATAAACAGGCTTCCTAAAGTATTCTACAGGACAAAAGTCAGGCGCTGCTAAGGTCATGAGAACAAAGAAGCCAAATTTTTCTTAACATGTGCCGATCGCCAATACCAAAAGATCTTGTAGCATGTTCCGGTTCTTTTTAAGCGTATGACATATTGTACCTTCTTTATTGAACGAAGAAACTTATTTTCCATATCTAAGCATTCCCTGAATTTTTTATATGGTTATCTCCAAGCAATAGATAATTCGTTGAAAAAATCGTTGTATCAAAATGTTATTCGGTTACTTACTTAGATTCTTGTTGAACTTTGAACTTTCGACAACTTAAGAGTTTCTTACAATTTAAAATGAAAGATATATATTTTTTCCCCCTAAAAGTTCAAAGTCAATGGGATATACTTGCCAATACATTCTGATAAGAGGGTATGATGTTCAAGCTCACAAAAGAAAAAGCTAGAGGAAAAATACATTCTACTGGACAACGCTTGTACAGGGATGATGGGAGGAACATGCTGAGTGATCTGCTATACTACGCCTAACGGAACGCTAAGATATAGGTAACAGAGAACATGCTTCGTTATAATTTTTTTTAAAGAAACGCTTAATTAAAATATAGTCTTCTTGTTTGACTTCATGATTCTTTGAATTTTGAACATTTAGAAAGAAAAATGTTTTTCTATTTTAAAGTGAAACAAAACTTTTTCGAGAAAAGTTTCTTAGGGCCTTAGATTGTTTGATGAAAATCAATATACTGCAGTAAACTTTAAAATATCAATAATTATGATGAATCTAATATATATTAATTATTATTATGTATTATGTATTTAATGTGCAAAGAAAATTTCAATCGGAGAAAATTCATTATGTCACAACACAGAAAAATATGGACAGTACCAGAACTATAAGAATTTCTGGGATTTCCTGGTAGTAAACAACTTTCCTGGTCCTTGTCTGTTATAGCACACGTATTGCATAACTTTTGAATGCATTTCTAACATGTAGGGTTTTGGTAAGATAAATAAAGTATGCTATCTTTCATTTCTTGCTTGGTAGGCACAAACGATGTATTTTAATTACATTCACTTTTTTTTCTTCTAAGTTCTTCTCCTCGTTCTGAGACTTCTCTCCTTTTCCTAAAATCCATTTTATTGTCAAGTATAATTCTCGATTTATTCTTAATTCTTGTATATAGTACTGGTTAAATTCACTGCCTAAAATTAAAATTAAAACACCAGGAAGGAATCATCTGATAAACGTCAAAATCACATGAAGGGGATAAGAAGTTAGGGTATGCAAATTATTAGTATTTCAGCGCATTTAGACAATGCAGGTGGGAGAAACGACATTCGTAGCACTGCATGAAAGAAAAGTTGCATAGTGGATTTCTAATTTGGAAAACACTTTGTAAGGCCGGAATTTGCACAGGATATTATGTTATGCCTCAAATAAGAAGACAAAAATGTTTAACAACAAGTGACGGAATTCGATACAGGAAGGATCGTTACCTACCGTGAGTGTGTAGTATCGTTCCATTAAATCACCTATCGCACTGGTCGAAATTCAACAATTGTCATGCGAATATGGAAGCAAAGGGTGGCTGAGGGTCATACTGAACGGCACGCAGGATCTCCATGCCCTCCCAATACTAACGTTCGAAAGAATAGACATAATGTTAGGTCGGCCCTGCAAAACCGTACAACTATTTCAAGGACCATTAGTCATGTAATGGGCATGTTTGCAGCACTCCGAGTATCCGCTCATATTATGCGACGACATTTGCATTAGTGTGGTCTGTCAACATGGTGACCATAACTTCAGCATCCCTTGGCAATGCAGCATAGAGGGAGAGACAGCGACTCTAGTGCACTGAACGACAAAGCTGGATACAGAAATAGCATAATGTTTTCAGACGAATGCAGGTTCCAGTATTCTGATGGCCGTATATGTGTCTGGAGGCTACGAGATCAGGCATTGAATGCTTGTATTCGATATCGGTATAGGGGCCCTGTACCTGATGTGATGGATTGTGCAGCCATTTGGAACAGGACACGAACAACTCTAGTTAGGATCGACGATAATTTGAGCTCAGATCGGTAAATATTTGACATATTACGTCCCATGATGGATCTATCTTCGAGGTCTGCCAAACGCGAATTTTCAACAAGATAATACAAAACCATATGTTGCACGTCTTCGATACACAAAGTATATGATTGTTACCTAGATCTATAAGGTCTCTCAATCTGCTATCCATTGAAAAAAATCAAGTCATTGACTGCGGAGAGATTGTCCCACTTCCCCTCTCCAGCTACTATGAGTAATGAAGATTATCATAGATTTTAAGCAGCATGGAATGATCTGCCTCTTTCTTTCATTTGAGCCCAGTTCGACTCCATGGCTAACAGGGTAATGGTCGTTTTAGCTAGCATGTTTAGTAGCTGTTTCTACTAATTTCACACCCCTATGACCCCCGAACTGCTTGCAATTTTAATCATTTTGTCTTCATATCATACTGTTTACGTACAATAAGTATATTTTTTGTAATTGCTTTCGTTCTTGGTGTTGAAATGTAATGGACAGCATTGTAAATTTGTCACTTCATAAATATGAATATAAGTTTATCTGTAAAATGTTTATCTTAGTTCAAATGTAGATTTTGGAATGGAATCATCAATTTTGATGTACAGTCTTAGTCTAGGAGTGAGCTGGAGATATGAGCTTGAATTCTAACATTTTGAGAAGGTTCAATGATGGCCATATGAATCAGTTTTACCGTTAGTAGTATTTCATGGATTTACAAGCTGCTTCTGGCTAGGAGAAATCATTGTTATCGGATGAAAGTTCCGAGTCTGTAAAGTGGGTACCTTTATATATACAGACAAAATTTTCCTCTGTTTCATCTTTTCCGCTAAAATCACTTTTAACTTCATTTAGATCTTTTGCAGCTCAGTCGTGTAGCCTGGATCAAATAGATGAATTTATCTCTTCGGACCTTACTTCAGTGTCCAGGAAATTGTAACTTAAAGGATTATACTGCTAAAAATTGTAATAATGGAAGGGAGGTGCCGTCTCTTAGACCACTCTTGAAAAATACGTTGGCATTTCACCCAGATGCACGTACTAAGGCATTGTGATGAAAGGGGGTGATGTTCAAGGTCCCAAAACTGGAAGCTAAAGGAATAATCAATTTCTCATAGAATAGTCAAGTAAAAAAAGGTAATACGCGTTACATGTTGAGAGGTCTGAGAGACCACACATCCTTTGTTATGACTTAGTTATGAGAAATTGTAAGAATTCAGTCGTTTTCTCCTCACCATTCTCTTCTCAAATTAAAGCGTGGCTGGGCTCAGATCTCATAAAATCCCTCGTACGAACTACCGTTATATCTTTCATCAAACCAACTGGAATCCCACTTTATTTTTGGAGTCCCTTATATGACTGCTTACATGCCAATTTGTATAACAAAGAAATATCAATATATTTTTAAGATATCAGTTCCATTTTGTACAAATGTTTACTTGATAATAATCGTCAATATATTATAATTTAAATTTGCTTTATAAATCACATAGAGAGTCGCAATGATACCGGTTAACATACTCATGTTTGAATACTAGAACCATTGTAACACTACGTGGTTGCTTTTAGTGTAACTGTTAATCAAGCAACTGTGTAAAAGTCTTCCAAATTATTATTCTCAAAAATGTTTTAATATATCATTTTTGAGTAGAACTGACTATTCAAATTTTATAGATACTATCCTAAAGTATGTATGCTTAAAATAAACGTAGTAAATAATCATTATCGAAACAGGATGTGAATCATTTAGATTAAGATTTAATGGCTTTTAAGTGTAATAATAATTTTTTTACATGAAACATTTACCTCAAAAAAGAACTTATTTTTAGATATAAATCTCCAAGAGCATTAATTAAGTAATAAGATGTTCAAGCAACTAGAAGAAATGAATTTGAAAACGTAAAACTAATTTAACGGTACAAATGTTGGAAAATATCTACCCAAATGATTGGTTGGCCAGTTGGTTTTGTTAATTTTGCTCTAGAAACAACACGAGAGTTAATGGTAATGGACCTCTTCATTTTGAACCTCTCGATCAAGTGACTAAGACTTCACATGAGCTAGAACCTCCCGCGCCATAATTTCATAGCACTACTATGGGAAGACTTTGAGCTTCGACAGATTTAACGTTCATCATCCCGGGCTACACGATGAGTCTTTATTGGCATCAAGGATCGAACCCACTACTCAAGAAAACCAGCCGGCCGCGAGTCTGCGACCATGAAAATTAGGCTACTGCGATCAAATCTACCTTAATGAACCTCCAATTCTTCAGCATTGTATAAATATAAACACTGTCGTCAAAAATGCAAAGGTTATCCGAACATATGTTTTCTCAAAAATTTAATTTCATCAAGTCAACTCCAAGGGCTATCTGGATTCTATCCGACAATTGCAGTTATGTTCTAATTCTTTCGAAATGGAGCTCCGTTGGGAATAGAACAACTAATGCGATTCTAGAAAAATTATGTTACATTATCCATATCTTCGAAGTAAAAATCCAGAAGATTCCAACTCCAGTGTATATGTCGGGACACGAAAAGACCAATAAATTGGTTTAGAAAGGATAGTATCTACGACTTATTACCTAATAATAAAGCATTGACGTACCTCGAGCTTTACTCCATTCGAAACCTTAGAACGGCAGTATTGGAATATTTCTCTAGTTCACTCCTAGTATCGTAGGAAACGGTTTCGAACATCCAATACTCTCTGGTGTGACAAGCAGATCCAGACCACCACATCCTGCTTTTTCAGTGATAAGCTGAGGAGCCTAAGATTTCATTGTGTAAACAAGACTTTACAGATGTGTCTCAAATGCCTGTCGGATCAGACCATCCTTGTTCACATCCTTGAAAGTTTGGAGATGTTTTGAGAAGATTTATTCAATATTCCTCATTTAGTTTATGACTTTTTGTGTACAAATGGACCAGTAGAGATCGTCTAACTGAATATTGTCATGGGAATTTCTAATCATGGGGACTTTAATTGAGACTGATAGCACGAATTAAGCAATCTCTTCCCAACCCAAATGGATCGTGATTAGATAAATTAGAGACAGGTGGAAATAAAGTGAAGTGATCTAGATAGGAGAGTATATAAGCAGAAGGAAGTCTAGTGGATATAGGTAAAATCCATTTTTCCAAAGGACTTTAATATGTATCAGATTTGGGATAGAAGAGCGCTCCGCGCTCTAGGCGCCCATTGAATTTCAACGTCAACATCAACGTGGATATAGGTGGAATGTCACTAGCTTTGAGTATATGCCTTATATGTGGTAGACGAGATCAAGAGTTGCTACGGATGAGAGTGATAGTAGCGAAATCAAGAATCAAGTCAACTTCAACTGTAAAAGTTTCGGTAAAGACACTATTAACTCGGAATTAGTGAGACGGGCGAATATATCTAGGGTGTTATCTTGGAGAGAAGGAATTCATTTATCATTATAGTGCAAGTCTATTAAATAAATATTGTGCGTGAGATTTGTCTAACGTCTTCTTGTATGAGTTATTGACTTTTGAGTGTTAGTATATTTGATTGAGTTATGGCACAAGAGGCGAATAGGAATACTATTCTGACACAAGTTCCTATTCTAGTATAACTTAATTTCTTATTTCACGCACAACTGTAAAACTGGAAATGAACAAAAATTATCTGTCAACTACAATAAGAATTAATTATAGTTTTTGAAAGTCGAATAACCATGCGTAATGGATACCCGAAATAAGAAAATAGCTGTTTGTATGTCTATTCTAAAAATCAAGTGGTGGAATAAATGCTCTATTCCTGTTATCATGCTGGTCTCAAATATGATTATTTTCATCACTCATATAAAATCTTTCGATGCTCATTTTTTTTAAGAACTTACTTGTACAACAAAACATTAACATAATTTTTAAGATAGTACTGTAGTCTTGTTTTTGGTAGAGTACACTAAGTAGCTTTTTCATATATACCAAGTTTATTCGAATATCATATAAAAGTTTCTTTTTTTTTTTTTTTTTTTTTTTTTTTTTTTCAAATCGTAAAAAGAGACAGGGCCCGGCCGGGATTTGAACCCGGGACCTCACGCACCCAAAGCGAGAATCATACCCCTAGACCACCGAGCCACGCTGATATATCAAAAACATTCTAACTCGTAGCAATATTTGTTCAGCAGTTCTGATAAATAAATACATCAGAAATGTTACAATATTATCTGCGGTCACAAAATATCTTCGTGTTTCTGAACAAATATTTCCCTTCAAGATTTGCACTCTGATTCTGTAGGGAATATATCAAGATGAATCTTTTTTATGTGTCATGGTCAACGTTTTGCAAATCAATGTTCATTTAAAAAATGAGCTTGAGATCTTCTTTTCCCCTTCGGATTATATTTTTCATTTTCTTCAAATATTGAAAGATAACATTAACAGTCCGTTTTACCTTTATTAAATGCAATAGACATTTACAAGAAGTATATAGTTTCAAATTCTCTATTAAATAGGTTCAGTGAGCAATGCTTTTCATGCACTCTTTATATTGATAATGATCTTGCGCATTCACAGTGTATCCCAAAAATGTGAATATACTTAAAAACTTCAATAAAATACTTTTCTATCGACCAATAATAATTATATTCTAATATCAGTATTTTTTATAATATCCATATCTAGTTGTTAAAAAATTATATGAAATGTTTTTAAGGCATAACATAACTTTTATTTTGAAAAATCAATAAAAAAATATAACAAAATTTACTTCACAAAATATTCATACACTTAATAAAAATTTCAATATATTAGTAAATATTACAATAACTCCTTAATTTAGTACTTAGTAGGATAACCTTTATCACCCACAAGAACTTTTGAACATCTGGATATTAAATTCACCAGTTTTTTTAAAAATAATTTCTGTATCGACGTTCATTTATTTTTCAATGATCACTGTTTTTAATTATGTTTTCGTTTCAGTAGCGTGTCTTCTTAATCTAACCTCTAAATATGTTCTGTATTTTCAATCGAGAGACTGAGATGGTGTTTTGAGAATTTGAGGGCAATTATACAGGCACCAGAGGAGAATGGTGAGTACCGAAGGCTTAGAGTTCTTATCTTGATAAGAAAAAAGTAAGTTGTTTCCAGCCCTCAAATATTGGGTTGATAAATTTAAATTGTCCTTTCAAATATTTAAATAAAAAGCATGATTTATTATACCATCAACAATTATCAAATTACTAATTCCTGATGGAGACATGCACTCCTATGGAAGGACACCTCCATTCCCCGCTTAACTATTCAAAGAAAATAATAGACTTTCTTCTCAAAATCAATCATAATTTAGCCCAAATTATATTGGAATTATATCTTATTCGCAGATGAAAGCAATTTTAACATTTTTGCCTGTAGGGGGCGTATAATTATAAAGAGAAGAAAATAGTGGAATGTCTCAAATTTTGTTGGAACAGTAAATCAAGGCAATGGACGTGTCCTTGTGCCGGCGTGCATATCAAAATCAGATTTAAGTAACTTGGTATTTGTTAATGGTATAATAAATCATTCTTTTTATTAAAATATCTTAAAGAACAATTTAAAATTATCAGCTCCAAATTATGGGTGTAGGAAACATGTTTGCTTTTTATCAAAATAACAAATGCACATGGCTCCCAACTTTTGCCTTTGATGTCTGTGTAATTGTCCATTGGTTCTGAAAACCTCACCTCAATAACCCGATTTAATCCTAATAGAACACATTTGGAAAGAAGTACTAGCAAAAAAAGGATTAGTGAATTCTGACGTCCAAAAGTTCTTGTTGATGCTAATGGATCTCCCATTAAGTACTAAATTAAGGAAATATTACAATATCTTCTAACATGTAAATATTATTTGAAAATCTACGAAAACTTTTGAGAGGTAATTTTTTTTTGTTACATTATATTATTCAGTTTCAAAATAAAAATTATATAATGTTTCAAAAAATCTCTTATGTAATTTTGTTCGCAAAAAGTAATATAGATTTTTTTTTAAAAAAATATCATACTTAAATATTAATTTTTTATAAATTTATGGAGCTGTGTTTCATTGAAAAGTTTAAGTGTACGAAGTATTTTGGGGGACACTGTATGAGTTTTTCTCACGTTCACATAGCTCAAAGAAAATAAGGATTTCGAAATTGACTTGAAGAATAGTTGTTGCCAAAATACAATATTCACAGGAAATTTTTCATCAAATCAATACACTTTTAAAAATTCTTCTCTTTTAGAATCATGCAACCATGATTATGAAGTAAACATAAGAATAATATATGTTATGCGCACAGTAGGATTAGATCTATATGGTTTAAAGAATTTTTTTTCCGCGATAGATTTGTCTCCACCGGTTTCTCAAAAGTTCTATGATAGGATTTTAAATAACATAAAATAAGCCAGTTCAATTGTCACTGATACTTCAATGAAAAATACAGCAAAGGAAGAGATTTAAGCATCCTAAATAAATGAAATTTGTGTCAGTAGGGATGGAACGTGGAAAACCCGTGGCCATACATCTCGTATAGGTGTATGTAATGTAATTGTTGCTATAACTGGTAAAGTTATTGATGTCGAAGTTTTATCATCATATTGCAAAGTCTGTGATTTATCGAAAAGTTCAAAATGTGGAAAATCGTATGAAAAATTGATCGAAAATCATCAGCCACATTGTGTGAAGAGCCATTCTAGTTTTTCTAATAAAATGGAAGTGGAGGGAATGAAGAGGATTTTTGAAAATATCAGTGTCTAAAAGAAAGGCAAAATATGCGAAATATATTGGCGATGAAGATACAAAAACATTTCCAGAGCTACAAAGTACTGTTCCATACAATCTGGAAAAAGGTGAATGCGTTGGTCCTATACAAAAGCGCATGGATTGCAGGAATGCTATAAGAAAGATTAGCATTTCCGTAGATGAGATTTAAAGCAATACGGGCTATTTATGGCCATTATCGTCAACGGATGAAGAGCCATTTCATTACTTCTGCTCTGTAGCTATTTCCTCTTGGCGTGATTATCAGAAAACAAAATCGTTAGCAAATTTCTCATATATAAACATAAAAGTGTTGTGCCTATCGCAGTTCTGGATTTAGTAAAACGCATATTTGCAGAGTTATCTTCACCTAAGCTATTGAAAAAGTGTTTAGGTGGAAAGACGCAAAATTCAGAGTCTTGCAGTTCTACGGTTTGGAAGTACTGCCTCAAGACATCAGGAACTTCTGAAATGGTTGATGATATACCAATAAATGAGACTACAGTGCTATATAATAATGGAATGGCTGGTTGCCTTAATATTATGAAATGTCTGGGTTGTAAATTGGGACATTTTTGTGTTACGTATGCTTTTCAATCTCGAATAAAAGGAGCTGAAGTTAAGATCTTCAACGTTACATGCTCGTAGGACTCAGAAAATGAAAAAAAAAAAAAAAAAAAAGCTACGCTTGATTATTTTGTAGGAATAGAAGCTCCAGCATATGAATCTCGAGTCTTTTAAGTGTAAAATAAATATAATTTATTGTATAAAATCAAAATTAAATCTTTAAACTCAGTAACTTTCTCAGTTTCATATTTTCACACAGTCCCGCTGTATTAAAAAAACAGTAAAATTTTACATGGATATTGTACTTGTAGGTCTTTATCCTGTGAACCTCTGTTTAGTTAATGGGATGATAAGATTATTTTTTATAGCATGATAGATGAAAAAAGCTACTAGTACCAAATTTTAAGACTTTTTTATTTTTCTGATTTTTTCAATGTGAGATAAATTTAAAACTTGTGGTTTCCAGATCAAGGATTTTGCTTAGCACTAATTTGGTATAATAATGAAGGTACTATCGTTCACTTTTGAAATGTTATCTTGCGGGTAACAGAAGGAAAGCTAATTTATATTTTTTTAAATTTTTCACGCATGTTTCATGTTGTTAAAAAATATTAATTTAATAGTAAAAAAAAAGGATCCAGTAATATATTCTTTATCATACAAACTGAGAAATATTCATATTAAAATGAGCAAAAATTATTGATTTATGAGGAATCGAAAAAGTGTGTCAAAATGTACAATTTTTGATTTCGAAAGGAATTAAGTCCCCTTAACTAAATTATGGGGCTTCTTAACTATGGTGTTTGAATGAGAAAATGCCAGATGCAAGAATATATGTCAATGATCTTTACTGTATAAGAAATAATAAGCTGAATGAGAGAGAAAAACAGAGATAGAGGAATAAGAAAGGCTCTTAGAAACACTATTATTCCAGCATCTTTCAGGCGAGATGATGAATTTGTATTCCTGACTTGGATCCAATCACTAGAAGTCCACTTGAAACAAAGGCAGTGATCTCAAATCGTCTATTTAACGTTACTCAGATAAGTAAAATTTCATTTTTTTAGTACTTGGTTATGGACTTGATTACTATTCATCGCTCTACACTGTTACATCTCTACAACGTTAATCGATTTTAATATTGCTTAACAAAGATTAAATAAATTGGTTAAAAAAGCTTCTGTGGATTAATATATCGCCAGTGTGTCTCTTAAACACAACGAAAACAATTTATTACAAATGTTGAATAATGATTCGTAACAGATACTTGAAATAAAAAAAAAAAAAAAAAAAAACAGCATGTTTATCTATTTTTTCCAAAAATCCTATTAGAGAAATAAATGGTATATTTTCTCCTTCGGGACTTCCCTAATTTTGGTAGGCAGGGCATTATGACCTCGGGGCACCCTAGTGGTCTTTCTTCTTTCCCATGGGGTTTGCTGTCTTCGGTAAACATGAATGACGAGTCCTCGGTATACCATAACAATCCTTCCGTACTTTCGACCCTCGTTTCTTGTTCACCAATTTTTATCCTTTTCTCCATTTTTCAAACGTCTGGACCACAGTTACACCTATTTAGGCGCACCGTAGACACATTGGGCTCTTGCGCCATTACTCTCGATTACCACTCCCTAGCAATCTTAATTTTTGGCAGGAGATAAGGCAGAATTCTTTAAATTGTACTAAGAAAGTCTTGAAATTTTTTTATAAAAACTTTATTTTTTTTTTTAAATATAAAAATAGGAAAAGAAAATGGGCCCGGCCGGGATTTGAACCCGGGACCTCTCGCACCCAAAGCGAGAATCATACCCCTAGACCACCGAGCCGCGTTAAGAAACTTCACATGATTTGAAAGAAAATGATCAATGTCCTTCTCGCCTGTTAAAATATTTGTTCAGCAGTCTTGATAAATAAATACAGCAAAAATTGTTACAACGCCATTAGAGTTCACAAAATATTTTTCCCAGTTCAAAACGAATTTTTTCCTGTGAAGCTTGTTCTCTTAATTTTAACTGTTTTGCACAGTTTGAAAGTAAGACGTGTATCACCAATAACCCTAGCGTTGCTTTTAAGTTACGACTTTAATCAACAATCAGTCAATTAACCTTTTGTCAATCTTTTATTTTAGAGCTTCTTTTTCTTTGGATTAGTTTCAGTTTATTGCATAATACTGAAAAATTTTTCATTAGAAATCTTTTGTATTTTCTTCTAATGATACAGATATTTACAAGAGGTATATAGTTTCATGATAAAGTCAAATTTATTCACCTAATTTCAGTGAAACGTTTTGTAAGGTTCGTAAGAAATATAGTTTCCCCTACTTTTTTTTTTTAAATTCATACAGTTTAAAATAATTAAAAATTTCCTCTAAACAGTGTCAAGAATATTTCTTATTAATATTTGTCTTTCATAGTTTCTTATTAGAAATTATTGAAAGTTGTAACAATTCACATTAAGAAATAAGTGAAGCTTAAAAAGAATTCGGAACTTCACCTATCCGGTTTCGCCAGTAATCCAGCCTTTTTACGCTGGCTGACAAGTCATGGAAAATTATTTTTTGTCTTCCACTTCGATGGAATTAGGCAGGGAATCAGCACAAACCAGTACATTTCTTGAAATTTTAGTTATTTCGTATATTTAACACTTCATATGCATGTACTGTATTATATTGTACACAATAATAGATATCTTTTTCTGTTTGACAGTGTTATTGTAAATAATTTCTAGTAATCCGACAATCGGAGGGGGGGTCTGATAAGATATGTTGGTTGGCGTTGTTTTCGTCAAGTTGTAGGCTCCAGCCTTGGTTGTGTAGTGGCAGCTGGTAGCTTATTGCTTAAGGCATCGGACTTGAGGCCGGCGGTTTCCTTTGAGTCATGAGTTCAAACTTTGATTCAACTAAAGACCCGCCGTGTAGCCGGGGCATGCTCTTTATCTGGTCAAGGTCCCGTGTTCTCGTGTTTTTATGGTGTAACACATAAATCAATAACTCCCGAGACTAACCCAGAGATAGCGCTCGTAGTAAACCAGTAACCAGGTCATTCTAGAGTACTAACCTTTGCTTGAAACGTGTCAAAATTTTAAGTCGATCGGACCAGAAACAGCTGAGTTATCGAGGTTGGAGTAAAGTCGTTTTGTAGTTTGTTTAAAAAATGGAAATAACCGAGTTTCGTGTTCTGATAAAACATTGTTTTTTAATGGGTAAAAACACCGTGCGAGCGAAACAATGGATTGAAAAATGTTACCCGGACTCTTGTCCATCAAAAGCAACGATTTGTCGGTGGTTTGCCGAGTTTAAACGTGGTCGTACCGACACAAATGACGCGGAACGCTCGGGTAGAACTGTGGAAGCCGTTACACCGGAAAATGTGAGTGAAGTGACAAAAATTATAATGAAAGATCGTAAAGTGAAGCTCCGTGAGATTGCTGAAATGACACAGATATCATATGGAAGTGTATTTACTGAAAAAGGTTTTATGAAGTGAAGTGAAAAAGGTTTTTTCCAAGTGGGTGCCGCGATTGCTTTCGATGGAACAAAAACAGCAAAGAACGATTGTATCACCCTAAAAGGTGATTAACAAAAGGTGTTATGTTGATGAATAAAAAAAAAATTTGCAAAAAAAATGTTGTTTTCAATGTTAGACTCGGGAGTTATTGATCGATGTGTTAAGAGTTAAGAGAGGGAGGTGTCAGATCAGGTTTCATCCTTGTTACTTTATCGAGGTACAAAATTACGAAGTATGTCGCCAATAGCCCTCTTGTGACTTCGGAGTGAGACATTACTGCTTCTCAATATGCGTTCTAAAACGTCCCAATCACAATCATATCACAGTGCAGCTAACCCTCGATAAGCCGAACTGGGATAACCTATTCGGGCTATTGAAAATCCGGGTTAGCCGGATAATGAAGAAAAATGAAATAAAATAAATAGTTACAGAAGAAACTCTTTATTTTGAATGAATCGAATAGGAATAATATTTACAGAGATGATAAAACCCTCTATTTTCTTAACAATAAAAATTTGCTCAACCCGTTCAAGACCGGCGAAAGGAAAAAGAACCGCTTCCCCGGGGTGAGCGCTCTGAAAGTATAAGCACACACGGGACCGGGAGATTTTCCTCGTTAAACCTACTTTCATATAAAAATTCATATAAGACCATCACTGGTATTAAATACACTGAAATTAATAGAATATTATCATTCATAGCATCTAAATGTACGGTAGTAAAATTTTTGTTTTATGTAAAAAAGTAATTGTGTGCGAATTTTCAAAAAATTATATTCATTTTGATAAAAAAAAAATTATGTAGCTACAAAGATAATAACAATATAAATGGCAATTCTTTTTTGAAAATTTACGAGTATTTAAAGTATTGATAAAATATTAGAGAACTATAATATTAATTCTAAATTAATATTATAGTTCTCTAATATTAATATTATAATATTAATTCTAAATAATATTATAATTAATATTATTTAGAAATATAAAATAAATTAAATAAAATTACTAATTAATACTTAAGATTTTGATGCTTATTATACATTTTGAAACACTATTCAAGACAAAGCCCTACTTTGCAAATGTTACATTTATAATATGTCACCTTCCTTTTTTTTTCTTTTACGGAAACTTTTTGCACACAAAAAGTTTCCGTAAAAGAAAAAAAAACAACACATTATCTCTTTGACTTTTTTCACTAAGATATTTCAATCTTCTCGCCATTATAGCAAAGATAAAACTGATCCAAAAACATACGAAATACCTTCTTGCGAACGATAAGTATTCTCTCAACCCTAACCAATAAACATTTCTTCATTTCCCCTAAATCCATCAGAATATAAGGAAAATCCAGCGCGAAGTAAATCACAGTCCTTTAAACTCACAATTCTACCAAAAGAATCGAACAAACACAGTTGTTTAAATTTTTAAACTATAATGCTTTAACAGCAAAAACTAAAAAAAAAAAAAAAAAAAAAAAAAAAATCGGAAATGAAAGCGGGAATTGAAGTTCAACACTCTATGGAACGATATTTGAAAATATAACGAACTTCAATATCCATCTAATGGCCGTTAAAAATTCAAATAAAACGCTCCAATTGGAAATCACACCAGTGTGATCATGGGCCCGGTGGCACGGAAACGCCCGTCACAGATACCATACCGTCGGCCGTGAAGGGAGAATAGCTTGATCACATATACGTGACCACGATCCTGAAAGGGTTAAAGCTGCACGATTGCCTTTTACGTTTAGACCATGTAGTCAATAAGCTGAAGATTAAAAGTACGAGGTCCGTCGCCAAAAGCTCTAGTGTTGCTTCTCAGTGCGACATAGCTAAGCAATCACAATTCCTGGTAAGACATCTGATGGATTACCGAGATAATACTATATTCATTTATGTAGCAATAGATTTTATATTGTTTTAATGTAATATATAGTAATATGATATTGAATTTTTATTGATATTAGATTCAAAACCATTATAAAGTGAAAACCTTATGGATGCAAAAAAATACTGAAAAAATATAAAGGTCAATCAATAACGTGCGGGTTTCGTGAGTAATGATATGTCTTATAACTTTCATTTGTAGTTCAGTTGTAAGTTATAATCAAACAAACAAAAGTCAGAGAATGAAGGAATTTAAAACTATTATTGTATCGGTTCTTCAAATATTTTTATTTAGATTATTATACATATGGAACAGTTCCATACCCTCGTCCGAACCTAAAGATTATCATCATAAATCAAAATTTATATTCCGAATGAAGGAAATTAGAAGCATGAGAAAAAAACTAGTCAAATAGGACATGTACCTTAACAAAAAAGAAAAAGGAAGCAGCGGTCAGAGTGGGAATCTCTTACGAAACCAGAACTAAAAGAAATGAAAATAAAGATATAAATGAGGCAAAACTTTATTAAAAGCGCACAAAATGAGCAGAGACTTGAGTCAAAAAGGGGAAGGGGGTAGACGAGAGAGCGAAACACGTTACTAACCTTAGAAGAAACGCGGCAACGAAGCGAATACTGAAAATGAAACAAAAATCCTAGTGAGAACGTGGAACATTAAAGACAGAGTAGAACCCTCAGACAAAATGTTTTAAAATGATTTAATGGTTGCAAAACAGGATCGCTAACCATGTCAAAATAAACAAGCGTCAAAATAACAAGAATAAGGTAAGAAATAAAACCTCAGATGGAAATTCCGTGCACTAACGTCTGAGGCAATAGAGAATGCAACACAGGGCTCCAAGACAGTTTATCATAAAAAGTAGATACGAAAGGTAAATATTAAAATCCGACAAAGCTGAGGTGAACAAAAGTTTGTCTTGATAGTTTGGGGCTTAGAGTGACATTCTAAATACTTTTTCTATTTTTTAGATTTGAATATTTGGATTGAATATGAATCACTTATTTCCGGAATGAAATGTTCAAATTTGGAATTTTTTTGCAAAAATTATTTTTAGTATCTTTTCTCAATGAGGTCAGCTTTACATTCAAGTATTTCATTGTGATCAAATTTTAAGAGATATAAAATGGATTTTTTTATATAATTGTTTTCAGTAATAATTAAAAATAATATGGAAAGAGGGTAAACATAACGCAAATATAATTCATATGTCGTTATTTATACTAGCGCTCAATTTATATTAATAATTACATGCATGAGGCCATCTACCAGGAGTTGAAGAGGCACAAGCTGAAGATAAAACAAACCATTTATAACAGATGGCAAAAACTTAATTGTAATTAATTTGTAATAAAAATTTAATATTTTTAATCTAAAGGAAATTCAAGTTTCTTTTTTGTCACTCAATTTATCCTGGTGATAGTATTCTTTCACTTAATCGAAACTGTTATTAAAAACTGATGACCAATCTCTTTCAGGAGAAGAAAGCTAATTATTCTTATTTTGACCTCAAAGGTTGAGTTCTTATAAAACATCTACGCATGGGATATTGGCCAAACCCGATAACATTAATGGAATATGAAGAAATTTTTAAAACCGTGTACATATAATCGCTATCCGTAGCTCTCTAAAGTTAGCCTGATCAAATGTTGTTTATTTTTAAAGAGAAATAAGAATTTATAATTTTTACATAAAATTTTATTCCGTGTGATATAACAATATACCAGAGTCAGCCATTATTATTTTTACTATATTTTCATTCATAGCTACACAGGTGGAAGAAGAATGTAAAATGCCTTCTTCTTTTAACAAAGAATGTTATTTTTAATGCGTCTGCTAATAAGAGTAAACAAGGAAAAAGAATGATTAATCTATGATGTCTGTCGAACTGGATTGAGGACGGCGATAGCGATGCTGTTTCTTTTCTTGAAATCTCAAACATCCTTCAGTGCATCACAATATCTACTTTCCATTAGCCTCGTGTCATATTTGACTTTATAGTAATTTCTAATTTTCTGGCAAAGAAGCATTAAATCTATTTGGTCCAAATACATCTCTCACCATCCTTGAAACTTGTTCAAAAATTTAAAAAAAAATTAAAACCAGCAGTTATGGTAGATCCTCTCCGATTCATCTCCCTCTCGAGGTAAAACAAGGAAACTCCTGATGATGCCCTTACCATTTAGGGGGATAGAGGCATCCAAACCCCCATTTGTTAACTCGTTAGGGAATTAGAGATTATAGTTTCAGGAGTTATTTTAATAGGTTTTAGTTGACTAGGAGTTTTACAATCGACAAGGAACACAAGGCTTATCCAACCTGCAACAACTGTATATTTTCCAATGCTCCTATCCAGCAACTTTGAATGTGTTTAGGGCTGGCCACAGAAGATTATAATTGATAACCTCATTTCGTCTATGAATCCGTTTAAGGTTTTCAAACTCGTAAACTGGGTCCATCCTTAGCTACTTGACCAAGTGGAATAAGTCACAACAACGTGATGTCTGAAAGAAATTGATTGTAATTAGATTTTGGCTTTAATGAGTTCTTTACCCAAACATTGCAGCATGAATGATAATTATTGTATCTTTGATTTGTTCGATCATCCAATTACGGGCTGAGAATGTCTGAAAAGAAAATTAAAAAAAGAACAATTACTTTCATAATAAAGTTACTTTCATTACAAAATTATTCATTTCATTTGTCTGCTCTGTTAGAAGAATCTTGGATCATTCTTAGTCGAATATTTTAGCTTCGATCTGCATACGTTATTAAACTGTATTATTAAAATTTTTGTGCATGTGTGTGAAATAATGAAAAATAATAAATGTTATTAATAATATTATACAAATATATATTACTCTGTACTGAAAGATTAAATTCAAAAGCTTTTTTTTGCCAATACTTTTCCCTAAGAAAATAGAAAAACAGAAAGGAAGAAAATATACCAGATGTATTATTTATTTTGTTTATTACATAAACAAATAACTGCGTGATAAAACAAAATAAGTTTTATATTTACTCCGGATGAATTAGGTATCGTGGTTCGGTGGTCTAGGGGTATGATTCTCGCTTAGGGTGCGAGAGGTCCCGGGTTCAAATCCCGGCCGAACCCGAAACTTTCTTTTTCATTATTATTCAAAACTTTTATGAATGTCATTTATATATAAAAATAAGTCTTTTTGGAAAAAGGCATAAGAATGAGTGTCTATTTTCGTTAACCATAAAATTGCAAACACATAAACGTTCTATATCGGGGCAAATACTTTGTTACTTCCAAAAGTTCTACCCAATTTAGTACTTCTGCTATTGACGCTGATTTAACATGATGTAGTCATTCTGTTTGATAATTAATTTCTGTAATTGCCGTTATTCATGATTCTTATAAGTGTTATAATAAAATAATGCATAATGTAAAACCATGTACTCCTTCGTAACCATTAAAGGAGAAAAAAAATCGAATGGTCTATAAATGTATAATAATTTGGTAATACATTTGAATATATGTACAATATTATGCATGATATATCAATTGCGGCTTTTGATTCGACACGTTTGGGACCACTGTAGGGCCGAACCAGCGATTATTTTTGGAATTATATAGAGCAGAGGTGGAAAAATAGCAGCCCTCTAAGGCCGTCAAAAAAATTTTCTTTGAACCGAGATTTTCTTTCTTTTATAGCGTAGTGGCAAATATTTTGAGGCAATTCAATTCGTTATTGTCTGAATATATATGACCATTGTCTTTTTTCGTAATGAAAAATGCTCAATTTGCGCTTTGTAAAAGTATTCCCAAAATTGATGGAACAAATATTTTTTAGAGACTTTAATGAAAAGGGTTTCACTAGCGCAGATAGTTCAGCAGCCATTTACTGTCGTTTAAAATTTCATCGCCTGAAAGGTGCTAAATATGGGCTAAATTAATATTTGGTTGTAATTTTTAAAAAATTTTGAAGAATAAAAATGTTTTCTCTACTTTCAAATTTCATTTCTTCAATTATTTAATGTGTTTTATGAGAATTTTATAATTTTTGTTCAGATATTTATGCTTTTATTTTATAAGTGTATTAAAAACAAAAATTATGTATTTATTTGATAAAACCTAATAAATTTAATAGGTATTTAAGAATTAATAAAGTTCCATCACTAATGTCCTTGATCTTATCATTGCATTCTATCGAAATATGTTAAAATAAAAAATTTTATTTTAAAAACGATTGTCATCTTCATGTTTTGTTAGTGTAAATTTTGGATTATTTTAATTTATATTTTTAACTATACGTTTATTGATAATATTTTCATGTTTATTAATAAATTTTATCATATTATTATTAAACATACAATGAGAAATAGCTGAAAATGAGATAACATACTTACTGTCATTTTCATCTCTATTTAATTGCAACTTTCATAAGAAAATTGCTTACTTTTTTAAATTTTATTCAGTCATTTATTATTATAACTCAATCTTTTGTGAAATAACTGTATATTGTAACCAGTAAGGCCAATTTAATTTTAAATATGTTAGCTGTTTAAAAAATTTACGACTTCTTTTCACACAATATAAAGTAAGAAGTAATATTATATTGGATGTGATCTTTAAGCTCTTAACCATTCGTGCATGTAATAATGTCATACACACGTCTAAGTAATTTTTACTTAAGTAATTATTAGTTTAATTTAATTGCACATGCTTCAACATAAATTATTAAAAAGTTTAATTTATTTTCAACTGTTTCATAAAAGTACCAATTGTTTCAATTATAAAGAATATTTTTACAATATAAAGGTTAGTTGATGACTTAACCCGTTCAATCCTAGCGTATCAAATGTGATACGATCGTGTTTGCTCTACTGTGCCCAGCGTATCATATTAAATACGCTCCGAGAATGCCTGCTACATACCAACGTATGAATATAATTACGCTCGAAGAGAACGTTTTATTTGATTTTTTTAATGCTACTATATGGTGTTTCAATACAGCGAAATCTATATTGATAGGTTATTGGAATGTTTACCTTGGTGATATGGGCTTGGATTTCACTTCTGGCTATCAGTTAAAAGCACGTGTTGCGGCGTGGCTCTTTAAATGTAATGACATGATTTAAAGGGTGCACTTGCTTTCGGTTTTTTTTTTTTTTTTTTTTTTTTTTTCTTTTTTTCTTGCATGCTTCTTAGAAGTTCGAAAGAGAATTTATGGCCCTTTATGCGGGTTAGGGCTTTTGGTAGCAGATGCTCTCAGCTGTTCGTTTCATTCGGTTTTTCATTGTAGCGACAGTCATGACGAAAAGGAAGTATTTATCTGATATTGAGATTTGCGAATTAATGAATGGATCTGACGGAGATGTTAGCGAAAATAATCCAAATCTATACAATGCCATTTAAGGAAAAAAAGGACGAAAAAGATGTGTCCTTTGCTCAAAATCTTGCATGAAGCTTCAAAATATGACAAACTATGTGTGTAAGACAAGTGAATTTGGAATATGTATTGAACATTTTTTTTTATAAAAATACCATACAGCAAAATTAAATTAATTGTTCATATCTTAATATTCCATGTAATGAATGTGATATATTCAATTTTTAAAAGAAAACAATTTAAACTTAAAGTGATACTTTTTTCAATATTCTTTATTAACCTATATATTTTTTTCAAATGTTTAAAGTTGTTACAAGGAAATAAAATTATGCTATTTGCAACACCAGATCATATTTTTGATTTTAGAAAATTTACTGGCAAAAAAAAAAAAAAAGAAATAGAACTGAGTTTGGTTCCAAGATGTAAAAACTAATGTTGAAAAGTTGTGAGTGGGGAAATTGTGTATCTAATTTATGTTTGAAAAGATGTGCGCAAATAAATGTGATGTCCTGAAAACAAGTTATCTTGATTAATAGTCTGCAATACAGTTCATTGTAAATCATTACACTATGAAATTAATGTAACAAATGTAAGTCTATTTTGTATTTTATTAACAGTTATGATATTTTTTGTAATTTTATGTATAAAGCATACAATTTTCGATTAAATCTTTTTTTTTTTCCCTTTGTGTATATTAAATTCAATGCATTTGAAATAATAAATGCAAAACCAAAATATTCTAATGAATAGCCGGTTTTAGAGGAAATTTTTTCGCGAATTATTCTTTATATCTAAAATTGTCTGGGCACAGCATTACACTCCGCGGTAAGAAGCCGCGGGCTCAGAGAAGCACTTCTTTTTTCTCCCTCCGGTAGCGAAAGGGTTAAATAGTTTAAGTTGTTCAAATAAATTAAGAATTCAGATACTTAATTTTGAAAGCTTTTAAAATAGTTTTTTTTTTTCGAATGAACAATCAAATGAATTGAATATTAATAAAACATCGGTAAAATACGAGTTTTGAACATGGGTTTCCTTTCAAACTTCACACTTTGCTTGACATAATTTTTTAAAACCTTAAATTTTAAGAAAAAAACGGAACGTTGAGTCAATGAACCTTGAAAGATTTGAGTTGAAATGAAACTTGGCAACGGATTTAGCGACTTGGCGAGAAACTTGGCGTAAAATTTAACTTTTCAGATAATTAATTTTAATCAATGAATTTTATTAATTTTCATTAAATTACAGTTTTGTCATACAAAACAATCGCGTATAGAAATTTTCAGCTCAATTGAGCCCTTTAAGATATGAGAAAAATGAATTTAGAGTTTTGACCAAGACATACAATGTGAGTAGCAGAAAACGCATTAATAATAATGATATTCAATTGTATATGTTGAGTTTGGGAGACATCAATTAAATCACCAAGAAAGTAATAATACCGCTAGAATTAATTTAATCTATTGGATTATATAAAATATATTTAATATTGAAGAATAAAATTATATAAATCATAGACTGGAGTCACTTAAAGAATTTAATTTATGTTGATTTATGCCAAACATTTCTGTTTCTTACGAACAAAGTAGTATTATATAATGTTCATCCTCAACAGTGATTAAAGGTAATTTAAAAGAAATCAGAACTATTATTTTTATTCGATTGCAATTACATTTACTAATATATTTTTCTAATCACACTATATTCTAACAGATCCAGCTTCATCAAAATTTTTAATCATTGCACTTAACTTTAAATATTTTAAGTATCTTATCTAAATATCACATCGTGATAAATTCGAACTCATTCCATCCATTATTAACATTTATTCTATTTAAATGACTACTCTCTTAAATGTTCAAAGATACACGACGCAAAACGATAATATCGTTTGAAGGAAAACAGAGAAGAAAGCAAACGATAGTGGGAAATTGAATAAAAGCGAAAATTTATCAAGCGACTTTGGATTTCGAAAATAACTTAACAATAGATATATCATTCTGTAGTGTTACGATTTTTTTTCCTTTCTTTAGTTCACTTTCATTTTTCTTTCAATACCAATTCTCAGAACTATTATTCTTCGAAGCATCGTTACTCATTCTTCTCTAGATTCTAGGCTTAGTGTATAGAATATTTTTTTTTTCGCGTTTCATTTTCCAATGCTTAAAAATTACCGGTGAAAAATAAGGCTAAATGTTTCAAAAAGGGTATTTTTTACTCATGGGAATAAATCTAATGTTAATGTAATGTAAGCTCAGTTGCAAAGTGGTTGTAAATACGATTTTATTCGATTCATAATTAAACTAAAATCTCACAATATAATGGGAATGATGTATATTAATTAGTATGATGAAGTTGTCCTTAAAAGAGGAGTGCGAACTCATGTACCGACTGCATCACTTTACCGATATTCAATATTATGAGAAAATATGTTTCTTATAGTTTGAAGCAAGTAAATCAATCTCATTGTAACATATTTTTACTTTAGGATAACTTTATATTCATGAAAATCAGATATGTTAGAATTACAAAAACTCGCAATGAAATTCAAGTGATATCTAACTATATACAATTTAAAGAATTTCAGTATCTATGGAATTGTATTTTGTTTGCAATCTGGCAATTACGATAATGCTAAAGAAATACTCTTTCATGAAGAAAAACATGTCTATTCAAAACATAACATAAATTGGTAACAAAATAAATCTCAAAATAATAACATCTTAGTTAGTTTCACTGTAACTGTCTCATGCTCGTGTTCTGCTATTTACATTTAACCATTTATGACACAGAATTCAACTTCACAAGACTTTGAAGCAGCCAATTGGTTGGTTTCTATACGTCATGAATTGACGTCATCATCGTGGGGGTTCGCGAATTTGCATAACCGACCTCCAACATTCGGCCCCATATTAATACAAAACAATTTTCAATAAAAAGTTTAATCTGGGCTCAGATTGAGGCTTGTTCCATAAATCTGCTAAATTTAGTTTACTTCCTATAAATTATAATTTAAATTCTCTTCTAAAAAGAAGTTTTCTAATGAAATGTAACTTTATAACAATGTATGTGCTTAGATTTAGATTTTTCAGTCTTATTTTCACAGTAATTTATATCAGATTTATTGGCTCAAAATAAGGTAGGACTAAATTTAGGAAATAACTTAATTTCATTTAACTAGTGTCAGTAAGAGACATGAACTCTAACTTCTTAGAACTATATGCAATACAATTTCGCTTACTTTGATTTCTATGAAAAAGAAATGTCACCTATACATACCAAGTGTCCACTTGTTGTATGTATTCCTGTTAAATTGAATTCCCAAATTGCATTTGAATATGTTGTCAAATTACAGTTACTTAATCTGGATAAATTTAATTAGTAATCACACGTATTAAATACATAATTAAATAAATTCATTAAAATCAACCAGTGTTGGTATGTGTAACCATTGCAAAACGTCATATTCACGCTGAAAGCTATATCAGGATGATTTCTATCATCCTAATATGAAAGACATCCAATTAATGATTGATAAGAATACTTTTGCAGTGTTACATTTTTGATAATTCACTTTATTTTTGGAGCTAAAGACCCTAACTAAAATATATGAAATAACAAAACTTCTTGGAATATCCTTAAAATTATTTTTAAGTTTATTAATAAAAGTTTTTTGCGATACAAATAAATATTACCATTTTCCTTCTCAAAGATTACACCTAAAAGATATTCAAATTTTCCGAGTTCAACAATGTTCAATTTTACTTTGAGGTTTGTAACCACACATCATTATAGTTTTCATTTTTACCAAAAATACCAGGATATCGTCAACATATACAACCAGAAAGTACACTCATTGTTCAACATATAAACACAATTACTATATCTAAGTTGGTAAAAATCTAACAACTCTAAAACAGTTCGAATTCTTGTTCCACATTCTACTACACTGATGAAGACCATAGATTTATTTCTATAGTAAATATACTTTAGATTCATTTCTTTTTTTTCTCGTAACCTTCTGTCTTTATCATTTTCCATTCAAGTTGAAAGCAGAAACACAAGCAGATAAAAAAAAAATCTATTGCACAATACGGACAGAATCTGTCCAGGAACAAAACCAACAGAGAAAGGAAGATAGAATGCACTGTAAAAAATAACCTCCCAATGAATCTTTTCTTTCCTTTCCAAGAAATTAAAATAAACATTTTACGAGATAAATCGGTGGAAAAACCTTGCACGATCTGTACCAGATATCGGTAGTAGATAAACATCACTCAAAGGCATTTTACAAAGACCCTGCACAGTTTCCTATTATTTACATTTACTGCGAAGAATATTTATTTTTCCGTTGGAAGAAGTAAGCAGAAGACCGAATCGAATACACAATAAGGAACAGAAGTAAAAAACGGTTTGAATAAATGAAAAGCATCGATCGCATAAAATTAATCTTGTCCTGTCGTCTGTGAATCTGTTTATTCAGAATGTTTATTTTATTTGTATTTCTTTGTTACGTGTTTTTTTTTTAAATGCAATACATTTCTACGAAAGGATTGAATAGAATTTAAGGTTAAGTAATTTATGCAGATACCGAACATTAATATCTAGAAAAAAAAACTTTCTTTTCCCTTCTTGTTGTTTCCCATTAGTTCGGAATTCGTTCGGAACAAAAACAAATAATGAGCAGGTTATCACTACGAAGTGATATTTTTCATTAATTATTTGGTATGTGTGTACATGTGAATAACTTCCCAAAATAATAATAAACAAATTTCCATTTCAATGCTCAATATTATTACAATAATAATTTAATTGAGCAAATGATGTGAAGAAAATTATTGCAGAAGAATTTTAAATTCAGTTCGCAAATAAAATTTATTGAGTAAATATAAATTAAAATCATAAAATGGAGATTGATGTTTCAGAAAGTAATATATTTTATTGAATATTAATATTTATATACCTTATCCTGGATTATTGTTGTAACAAAAGTATAATTTTTTGACTGGGAAAGGTTTATATGCCGTTTTTCTTAAAACATAATTTTAAGAAGATAGTATTAGTTAGGGTTATGTAACAATACTTTTCATTTGAAACATAACTTACTCAAAATGCAAAAATACTAAAACAATTAAAAGCTTCATAAAACTCATGAATACAAATAAAGATATAATTTTTAATAAATAAGTAGAATTTTTTTTTCTTATGCAAACGTAAAATGTTATAAACACATTGATAAAATATAATGCTAATCTGATTAATGAAGCAATTTGATTCGCATTTGAAAATCGTAGCATGCTATAACCATTAAGAGTCTTATGTTACATTAAAATATTTTTATTTTTTGTCTGAAATTTTTTGTGTTACTTCTACCTTTACTTAAATATAACAAATAATTAATTAATAATAAAATAATCATTTTTTAACTTTTTGCATAAGTATGTGAGCAAAGCTTTTTCAGTTCACTTATAAGTAAATAAAAAATAAAGGCCGCATGATGTATGGAAATAAACAATTATCCCAATATTAGCCGCAAAAATTTAAACGTATTGTTACGTGGTTGATAGTCTTTCTGATATAAAAGAATTGCTTGCAGTTAAAATGCAGGTTCTTTCCGCATAAATTGAAATTCTATTTTACGACATTCTAGTAAATCTCTTTAATCTTTATTTTTAAAAGGAAGCTCTGAACACATGCCCATATGGATACGCAGAAGCACAAATGCAAAAACCGTACAATATCAGCAGCTAAATTTACGGGCTGATGCACGTTAAATCTGTCGGTGCCTAAAGTCCTCCCGTTGGCTTCATGTGGAAGTTAGGAGAGGGGGTGCCAATTCAGGTGTTGTCCTCGTCTCTCGATTGAGGATCAAAATTACAAGGTCCGTCACCAATAGTCCTCGTGTTGCTTCTAGTGCGAGGTTAATAAAAAACTAAATTGAACTAAGGTCAATATAGGATGGGATATTGGCCTATTGGCAATTTTCTCTTCACTAATCTCGTGCATTGTTTCTTAATTTGAATTGCATAAAATTGGAACTCCTTGCATAAAAATGAAACATAATTAGATTTATTAGATGAAAATAACTTAAATAGTGTAGTGAACTGAATTAGAGATAGTGACATACAAGTAAAATAGAATTAAAAAGAAAGTGATAGCAGATAGAGGATAGCGACAAGCTGATTGATATTATATAAGTGAGTGAATCATCGTAATTAGTCATTCATATTGAAAGTAGTTAGAAGTAACTTCTGATGACAGAATGTGATAGGAAATAATTGAGAAGTCATTGAATTGAAATTACTGATTTGATTAAGATAAGAATATTATTTGAACATAAACTGTGATTAACCAAGTTAAAGGGATTAAGAGAGAGAGCGATCTTGCAGATGTTTTGATAAATAATAAAGTGTTTTATCCTCTTACATATCTTCAATTGGAGTTTTGAACTTATTCACTATTTAGTAGAACTTTAAGAGGACTGTTGAGATAAATAATGAAGGAACGCTGTCACAACAAAATCCAATATTGTAGCAGGGACGTGTATTAATCCTATATATATTATTTGGATGATGTATTTACCCTCCACAGAGTTTTCTAAAGGTTTCTTTCATCTATGGATATCTTTTTTTGAAGCCACATTTGATGACTTGGCGACAATGATTCAATTTTTTGATGATGCAGTGATTCAATTTGTCACCAAGTCTGCTCTCAATGTCATCCCCTAGACGTTTAGCTTTATTTTTTTAGGTATTCTTATATTGATTGTAAAAAAATATTTTTGATCGTAATGGCCGATATGACAGCAATATTCAAAAAAATTTGTATAACAATATATTGCGAGAACAATTTACTGTTATACATTAAATTAATTTGTTTTAAAATTTATCCTTCATTCTTTTTATTTGTAATACTATTTAAATTAACATGAAAAAAAAAATGTGATGTATGAATGATAACATAATCATAGAAATCACAGCATTTATAAGCATTTCAAACAAGGAAAAATGAACTTATTTTACGCCAACTGTAAATAAACCTCAATTTTTAAATTTAAAAAATGGAAAAAGTTATAGTTCTTGTCATTTAAACATATACATTTCTTTCTGAGGGAAATTTAGTCATGCACACGAAATTAGCATAACGCATAAATTCTACTGCATTTAGAACTTTAAAAATTTGTAAAATACTTATGAAAATAACAGTCCATACCCTGAACATAATTACATTTTGAAACATTAAATATAATATATAACAAAATTGAAAACCTTTTTTATGATTTATTTTTTCAATAAGTCTTAAATAAATATTATGTAACACCAAAACTTTGTGAGTGTTTATTGGAAAAACAATTTATGTTCACTGTGCAGGAAAATACCTCATTTTATGATGGAGAAAATGGAACCACTATGGTTAAAGTAGAATTCAAGGAAAACGTACTATAGTCCTAAAAAAAACACATTGAGATAAACGCTTTTCAGTTATTTTTTCACTACATGGAATGGTATATTTGATTACAATTATAAATTTTCAAATATTTTATTATCCCCATTTCAAATATTTTATTATAAAGTCCCACTACTTCAAACGGCAAATAAAAATATACAAAATTTGAGTAATATTGGTTCTTCTATTACTGAATTATAAGAATCCATATCTCCCATCCTTAACGAATTACTAAGTAATGGCATTATTAACTAGAAGGTCATAGATTCAAGGCTCAGAATCTTTATATATCGTCATGTGTAATAACTTGGAAATTTAAATCTTTTAAAAATCTATCAAAGGAATCGTCACATATTAACTGATTCACAAATATAGGTTGAAATTTTTGGCACGAGCACGTTAGCATTTCGACTCTTATGAACCAAAAGTGATAAATATTGAATTATGCCCTCATAATTCCATTCAAAGATTCTCGAGCCGCAGATGTTTAATCGCATTAAATAAGACACACGAATGTCATGATTCAAAGTTGTCATAAATGCCCTGATAAAGACATTAGCATGAAATGCATATGCAGCGAGGGGTACCAGTTCAGATGTTGACTTTGTCATTGCCGTCAGTGGCTCAAAATTACGAGGTTCTATTATATGGACTGTAAAGTTAGTCTGAAATCAAAAATCGAATTATTCTTCTGTAATTTAAGCTAAAGAATTTAAGTGGTGAGGTATGGCAATTTAAGTTTTGATGTACTAGCTCAAAAGTTGTACATTGTCACTTTACTGTAGATCAAAATGTTGAGGTTATTTCAGAGTGCCTTGTAATGCAGCTCCAGTTAGACATTTTTTTAAAAATCAAACTGTCATAAATAAGGTGCCTATAATTATTCTTTGTTTCTATTTCTTTGTTTCTATTTTGAAAAATGTATTTCCATTATTTTCTTCAAATTAAAAAATATCACGTTTTAAATTAGTAACCACAAAGTATTTTTGAAATTGGAAAAAAACTTAAAAGAGTGCACTATTTACTGGAATAAGATATATATTTTAACAGATATTTTTAGTGCTAAAAATGTGAATATTTCTATGAGTAAATAAAATATTACATTTATCAATACCTTAAAATTCACGTCAGGTCTTAATTTAAAATTCAAAATCAATCTTTATCAGTTTATTTCTAAATTCAGTTTGAAGAGAGTAGTGAAATTATTCCTTGTATACAAAGTATTATCAAAATATTTTATTCGCAGATTATCATATTGATAAATTGAAAAACCAAATAAACATTTTAGTTAATATTTAAATTCATGTACATTTCAGTCCTTTTCAGTATCAGTTAATTGTGATTGGTTTATTGATTGCTTAGAAGTTTGTAAATTATTTTAATGAGGAAGAATGCTATTAATCTTAAATAACGTTATTTGAACATTGCCTTCTTAATAATGTTTTCGGAGTAAAATATGTAAACTGAAATACACATGTGTAAAAAAGCTGGTAATAATTCTCAAATCCAAACAAAGGGAAAAGATATCCCCTCAATTATTATCAATTCCGTATTTTAATCATTTACCTGAAAAAAAGTTGCATTAACAGTTCCCGAAAAAGAAATGCAAGTAATTTATAGAAGGCAAAAACAAAAGTAATTTCGAATCTTTCGGAGAATAAGACTATTTTCACATTAATATTTTATCCCGAATTGTTAAAAAAAATTTCATCTCCCTAACAATTGGAGAAAATATTTGAAAATATATTCATTACACTATTGTAAAAAGTAGAATACGGTTATTTTTGTCAATTTCTCCTACTTTGAATTCTGGAAGTTATATTCTCCTAGAAATTTCTGATTTGATAATTTTTTTATTCTTTGACATTATTTAGAGTGCTAGTTTTCTTTTGTATAAATTAATCTCCCTTTTGTTTTCAAATAAATAATTTAGTATTGAGACATAAAATACATCTTTTCATGCGCATTGTAAAGGATACTCGTATTATAATGTTCCTTTGTGCGTTATTCACTGGAATAATTATTTCAGAAATATAAAAAAGTATAAACACATTACGCACACATGCACATTCACACATACATACATACACATACACATGCATACATAGACACACACGCATACATATATAGACACACACACATACATACATAGACACACACACATACATACATAGACACACACATACATACATACACACCCACCCACTCACACACACACATATATATATATATATAAGTTTGAAGGAAGAAGTTTCAACTGAAAAGTTGTCTTCGTTATTAAGATTATCATGCATGTTCCAAAACTCTCGTATTTCTTCTAAGTTCAACTTTAATTATACATACAATCAATCTATATTGCCTACAAATAAATTTAAAATTTTTAATAATGAATACATTTAAAAGACAAAAAACTCCTTCGGGTTCGGCCGGGATTTGAACCCGGGACCTCTCGCACCCTAAGCGAGAATCATACCCCTAGACCACCGAACCTCGGCATATACATAAGAAAAACGATTTTGTATCTTTTTTTACGACACACTGTTTTCACCTGTCGTTGCTTAACATAACATATATTTGTTTACGAATGAATCCTGCTTGTGTTTCATCTCTCACTAATATTTTCACTTTCCTATACTTTGATAAAGTAAATTCTTCACTTGTTTAGGATGTATCCAATGTGATATTTTAACCCTTAAGGCTCTCGTCTATCCGCCATTTTGATTTCATCGGCTTAATGTTAATCCTATGGAATATCGACTTGAATTCTCCCATCTTTATTATTCGATCTATTTGAATGCAATAAAGTGCAATTGAGAGCAAAAAATAATGAATGCTTCTGTGGAATTACTTTTTTCCTCCGATTCTTAAAAATATTTGAAAATATTCTTTAAAGACCGGAAAACTCAAAAACGAATAATTAAAATAAGAATAAAAATATTTTTAAAAATCTTAGGAAAAAAGTAATTCCACAGAAGCATTGAATATTTTTTGCTTTTTCAAATGCACTTTATTGTTTGATCTATTTGCATTCAAATAGATCAAATAACAAAGATGTGAGAATTAAAGTCAAAATTCCATAGGATTAACATTAAGCTGATGAAATCAAAATGGTGGGTAGACGTGAGCCTTAATATATATATATATATATATATATATATATATATATATATTTAATGTAATGAATTTCAAATCATATGGTTTCGAAATTATACGGACTATCCCCAATCTCTTTCATGTATATTAGAGTTGTATGTTTTACAAATTAAATTTAAAAAGCATAATAAAATAGAATATTTTTTATTCATATTATTACAAAATGTTTGCCTCGTGGAGTGTACAGTGAATATATTCTAACTCGGAGAATAATGGCAAATTACCCTTTATTCATATTCAGAAAATGGCGAAGCCAGGTAGTAAAATGCATTTGCTTCTTGGTTCATAGATCTCGAAGGGAATTCTCTGCATTTCCAAATGCAGATTCCAACAACTTCCGGTTATTCCAGCAGATTTCTAGGAAGATATAGGCCGATTCCAGGCTGATTTTCTCAGATTTACTACCTCCCCGTATTAATAACTATTCTTGCCAAGTGTGATATCACAGAAAAAATTCGGAAAAGTCCGTACCTCTCCCTCTTATCGAGATATCGACAAGGTTCCAGCATTTTTGGGAATCTCCATTTGGTCGCCATAGTCACCGTCACCAAAAATGTCATTGGGTTTGAAGATTCATTTCTTAGGCTTTCATCGGGGATCCATGACATTTCTCTAAATATCGTTTTTCCTGTGTAAGAGTAACTTTACAGGAAAGCATCACAACAGGCACATGACAGTAATAATTCCATTATACCCTATCTGCATTGCTTTGCGGAGAAACAAATTTCGCCACCAAAATGACAAGTGAATGGTAATTTGAATGATTCCTTATCTCCTTCACTCATACGCTCATCCATTCACGCTCATACTCTTTCGCTCCACTCACTCATCTGTACATTAAGGTTTGACCAAAAAAGTTATTGAGAAAACACTATATTTTGTGAAAATTCATCTGGTGATCATTTTTTCATTGACTAAAACAGTAGCCTCTTGAGTAGCTAAAGAGAATAAATTAACTTTAGACGATTAATAATATTACCACTAAAAATATAGACTGCATCAAACAATAATTAAGGACTCAAGAAACAAAATTTTTCATATAACGATATGCAACTTCAAACTAAATTTCTTTAATGTTTGGATTGTAAAAAAAATGTAATAAAAATAATTAATTCCAGGAAGTCGAATTTCTTCCAATAAATAAAATTAAGTTTAAAATTATTATCTTTATAAATTAAATTCATTAAATTTTATCTCTTACTACTATCCTTTTTTTCCATTTCATTCAAATAAATTAGAAACTTCTTACAAAAATAATTTTATAGAAACATGCGCCAATTAAAATCATGACATAAAGGGAACTAAAATTTGCAAAGGGAATATCATTTCGGACTTTTTCATGTGAGTAACTTTAAGAAAAAAAACATTAAATTTTAAATGTAATTATTATTATTTTTTGCACTTTGACTCGTGTTCTAACTTTTTTTGGTTTATTTTCTTTTCTTATTTTAACTTGATTAATGTTTTTCGAAAGTAAGCATTAAAAATTTTATATTCGTTAAAATAAAAAAGAGTACATTAAAATTATTCTACTTTTAAAAAACGAGGTTTTATGAGCGATAATGATAAAAAAATCTCTCAACAAATAAAAGACGAGATATTTTTTTTTACTTTAAACAGGTAGGAAAGTTAATTTCATGCCAGATTTGAAAGAAATAAAGAAAGGAATGCAACATTTTATTTTTACATACACGATAAAAAAAAAATATTATATAATTCGCTGCTTAAAAATTATTCTAGTGGTGATGTTGTTTCAATGAAATAAAAAATGTTAAGTGAATTCTCAAACTTTATTGTTTTCTTTGCATTTTTATTACATTTAATATCGTCTCGCCAGCTTTCCTGAGCTACTCTTTTGTTAACATCAACTTTTCTTTTTTTTTTTAAAAAAAAAAGGAAGAAAAGAAAAGCATGAATGTCTAGCATTTCTGATTTAAATGGAATGAATATCTTATGCGCATATGTTAGATATGTAATCATTCTTAGAAATTTAATCCATTTTAATACAAGATTTACATAGACTTTTCCCGTATTCTCTAAAACATCCAAAATAATTTGTAAAATTACTAATGGAAAAATAACCTACCTAAAAATTACCTAAATAAATTTTTGCCATTAGCATGAAAATAAAACAATATTTCTTATGCCATTGGTGAACCGAATTTCTAACATAATGTATATCCCCATTTTCTTGCCGGCAAAGCTGAACACGTTTTTGCAAATTGTTTGTCTTTCATTCTCTGGCGATTCTTTTCAAAAATTATGCTCCTTAAATATCTTCTCAAAAAAGGTCAGGGAACTCTCAAATCAAAAGAACTAAGAGAACAAAGATTCTTCAAGATGAATCGATTGCCAAAAAATCTTGAAATATGTCCATGGTTTCATTATTCGCGTGGCATATTGTACCTTTTCTCTGAAACAAGAAAATACCTTGATCTAAACATTCTTTGAGCATTTTTTTATGAAATGAAATTTAAAAAACAAAATTCAAGAAAACTATCTCTACATAACAGATGGTCTGAAAATTGCTATATTTCTCAAATAATGTAAGAAGTCATTCGAAGCATTTCGAAACTTGTTTATGGAAATATGAGCAAAAGGATCCGACTTTGCCTCCAGAAGCTTGTCGTTTTTGAATTATAAATTTGCAAGTCTTAAGTACAGGGGCTTTTAGGACATTTGATATCTCTCTTTGGAATAGTGTCTCGCTCTGAAAGATGATATTGTCTGACTTATTGCAAAACGATTTACAAACAATTTCACTTATATAACGTGCGGAAAACTTACTTTTTCTCCAGGGAAGTCTGTCATGCAATTTGGACTCGAACTCAATTCGACTAGATTGTCTCTGCCCATGATTCTTGAGAATTAGACCATTGATTTACAGAAACCTTTTACGTAATTACGAAGTTTTATTTTAAGATATTTGTGAATCTGTTAAACTAATTTTTAACTCTTGTAAAATACGTAATGACGCTATATTTGGAGTAAGGTACTATGGGTAATTGATTGCGGCAGTTCAAAAATTAAATATGTGCTTTTAAATGTTCCCTAAAATTTTGCCAACTCCAAAAATTCTATTTCAGAAATACAGTTCCAAGTGATAATAAAAATGTTCCAAAACTCATATTTCGCAGAATACTTTTATTACACTGACAAACCCTTATTTTTTGTCTGATAAATGCAAGAAATCATAAATAATAAATTATGAATAGTATTTAATTATAAAATAATATGCTTATAAATTATGTGTATTATGAAAGCAATTGTTTTATTATTATTAGATGAAGAAGACGATAAGTACAGTCATTTTAAAATCATTGATTCTCTGTGTTACGAAATATTTTTTTTTATTAAAAGGGACAATGTACTTCTTAATTTATCTTAGGAAATAAATTAGATCTCATATTGTTAAAATTAAAACGTCGGCCAGACACCTGAACTGGCATCTTCGAATCCAATACTTCAATATTACGGAGGACTTTGATCTTCGACAGACTTAACGTACATCAGCCTCGGATATACGGCGGGTCTTTAGTGGCATGAAGGCTCGAGCCCACGACTCATCGAAAACCGACAGCCGTGAGTGCGCGGCTATGGCCACTAAGCTACTGCAGCCACTCCAAATTTCAACGTCTCATCAATGGGAGAACTTGAGACCTCAAACAGATTTAACCTGTATCGGACCCACTATACGGTGGGTGTTAAGTGACATGAAGGCCCACTTATCTACGAAACCGTAGACCGCGAGTTCACGATCATATCCACTAGGCTACCGCAATCCGTGAATTCGTGACATAAGGAAATCTCAACTTTAGCTATAATGCGTATCAATTAAGAACAAATAATAGTTTGTGATACTTTTTTAAAAAAATGAAAAAAAACTTTTAAAGGTTCTTCTTTTAATTCTTAAACATTTAAATTCTTTTCACATTCATAGTAATTATCAAAAGCATTAATGTAATATTAAATTAAAACTAGCGTTAATTTAATTATTTTAATTTCATTTAGAAAACTTTCATAAAAAGTTTAATATAATGTTCCTTTTATAAGTGAAGACCTTTTAACTTAAATTAAAATCTTCCTTATAAAAATTAAGAATTCCTTCACATTAAGAGTTTCAAATAATTTAGTTAAATTTCTTAAATTTCAAAAATTTTGAATTCTTATAAAATCTTTTTAGAATGCCTTTAAAAGTGCTTGTTTATTCTTCGATTGACGATATAGAAAAAATAGTTTCGATTATCTTATGTATTTTTTAATCATTTTAATTCTTCTTGAGATGTTTATTGATTAAATTTGAAAAATTTCGACAATAATTATTTTTCTTTTTAATTTATACGAAGAATGTTATATGGCATAAAATAAGTAATCTAATATACGTTAGTTAAAATGTGAAGTTTTGTAAGTATTTTAAAATAATACTTATTTTTATTTTTTTACTTTCCAGAATATATAAAAATTTTAAAATTTTCTTTTGTCTGTATTTCCACTGAGGGATTTTACTTAATAATCTGTAGACAAACACAACTGTTTTACATATGTTGAATGGAAAAGTTTATATTAATATTTTTAACTACCAGATCCAAATTCTTCAATTTTCCTCGAAAATAAATGCCTTTGTAAAACAAACACAATTCAGCACAAATGTAGTAAAAAATTCATGAGCTACTTACTGAAAAGACCCTTTACTCTTATATATAACAAAATCAAGCCTCATGATTGTTAATACTTTTACGACGAACCAAGTGAAGGGCTTGGCGATTTGACGATATTCTTGGCGAATTGGCAACAAGATCAGTCTCCAAATGCTTGTTTGGGTGTCTCAAAATTTCGAGGGTCGGGAAAGGTTGGTTCTCGGTATTCGATGAACGTATACACACCCACCCACCCACATATATATATATATATGCATATATATACATATAATTTTGCTTAAGAAATGTAAGAATTAGGGAGCATTTATCACATGTGATAAATACGGATCCTATCGAGTCGGAATCAAATTAATAAAAATTGTTTATTAAAAGTCGTTTCTTCGGATTATTCTTAGCTTGATTCCCAAGATATATACAATACAAATACGTTGCTCAAAATATAAGCATAATTAGTATGCTGAGTTAACTTGATATTAATTTAATTTTAAAGAAATGTTTCAAAATTATTCCTTGATGCAATGAAACAAAAATAAATCTTGATAGTCTGAGCAGTGGAGAATGGTTAAAGCTTAGCACTGATCATTTCACACCGGCATAAATATTAATATACTCTTTCCAAAACCTTTCCAGTCGAGGTTACTTTCATTTACTAAATCCTCAGCGACAGTTACCCCTAGCGATAACTCTTGACATCATCGATCTTTTGCTACGAATACACTCAGCATTAGTCATTCTTGCCCTCTATCTCTTAATTTTCCCTTTGCTTATATACCGTCATATCTAAATCACTTTATTTCCACCTGCATCTAATTAACATAATCATGTATAATTTTAGTTGGGAAGAACTTTTTATTTCCAACAATCAATCTTAATAATGTCCCCAAGGTTATTGAAGCGTAAATTGCAAATAGCCCAACGTCAAATATTTAAAATCCGATTCAACAGAATCAAGACACTGCAGCTTTGCTCTTTTTCTTTTCCTGTTACTAAAGGGCTTTGCAACAAAAATCTTCTTTACTGAATTTTTTATTATACATTATTTAACTGTAATATTATAAATAACACTATTGTAAAAATGGAAAAAAGAGCCGAACAAGTTATTAATAAATCTATAAAGTTGTGGAATTTATCAAACTGAAAAAATCAGAAAATTTAAGAATCAGCAGCCGAAATCCTGAACAGCAACAATAATTCATAGAAAAAGATTTAAATTAAAATTATCAAAAATAATAGCTGAAGATTTAAACAGCTAAAAGATAGAAATGGAACTCATCTTCAGAATAGCAAGTTGAGGTTGAAGCTGCTCTGAATATATTTAATACAGATGGACTTGATTTATCTTCTTTCCAGATGTTCGTTTACAATCAGACGGTTGGCTACTCTAACTGCTTGTAATATCTCAATTCCTGGGTTTTCTCTTAAAAGTCTTATAATAATCTTTTTTTTATGTCTACATGGTGATCTGCCGACTTTGAAGTTTAATGACATACACTCACGGACAAAAAAAATTAGCGCACCAAGAAGTCGTCAAAATCAAACGAAATCTTACATACGTAATGACTAATTTGATATAAGTAAATGATTAGAAAATCAAAGAAAAAGGATCATTCATTTCAGAGAAAAAGTCAAAAGAACGGATGCTTTACTACCCTGTTGAACCCCCCGTAACGCGAATGCACGATGCGATACGATTGGGCATTGGGGTATACAAGTTCTGTATGATGTCTTAAGACATTTCGTTCCATATTTGCTGTAAAATTGCCTCTAGTGCGTTCAAACTCGTGGGATGCCCAACTCGCCGTCCCTAATGATCCTAGATATGCTCTATTGGAGACAAATCTGGGGATCGGGCAGGCCAAGGAAGGGTAGTAACAGTGCGGAGACAGTCTTGTGACACCCTTGCCTTGTGAGGTCGAACATTGTCTTGTTGAAAAATGGCTCCTGGGAGCCGTTGCATGAGTGCCAATACATGTAATAGGATGACATGTACATACCCCTGGGCTGTCATGGTGCCACGGATCAATACTAAGGGCAACCGTGTATTGTAGGCAATGGTATCGCATACCATTACACCAGCTGTGGGAGCGGTGTGTCGCAGTAAAGCAATGGCAAGATAGAGGCTTTCACCTCGGGGTCTCCTCACACGAACACGATTGTCATCACTGCTGATATTGAATCTGGATTCATTACTAAAGACTACCTGGTTCCATTCCGCTGCAGTCCAGTTTCCTCGTGCGGGGCACTTCTAAAAACGGAGGCGTCGATGGGTGGGCGTCAAGGGTAGCACACGTAATGGGCGCCGCGATCCCAAATGTACTTCAGCCAGGCACCTTCGTATGGTTCGAGAAGACACAGGGGCCCCTAGTCAAGGTACTACCTATGCCTGAATGGTGGCCAATGAAGCAGTTAGCTATACGCTTGTATTTCTTACGATGTGGCGGTCTTCTCGAAGACTGGCCTGTCGAGGGCATCCTGAGTCTGGTCTTCGTCTAAATGACATCTCTCGGATCCACTGGTCCCCAAACCTCCTAACAACACAATCAGAGCGGCCTAATTGACGAGCTACTCGCCTAGCTGACCACCCAGCTTCCATCATGCCGATGATTCTCCCCTTCTCAAACTACGACAGCTGCTTATATTGTCTTCGAAAACGGTGTAATGGCATGTCTACCTCAGCACTTCCTTTGTAAATGATTCAGCACACTCAAACAAACTTTGGTTACCTGTTTTATACTCCACGGCGAACGACGTTAAACGCCCTGTACCGGGTATACGTAATGCGCAATCTCGCTGCATTTCTAATCATTTGCATATCTGTCCGACATGTACCTTCATGCCATGTTTCGTTACAATCCCGCAATTATTTCTTGGTGCGATAATGTTTTTCTCCTTGAGTGTATTTTTGCGATCTACATCTCTTAAATGTTCCAATTTTAAAGTTATAAAACTGATAAATAAAGGCGAGATTTTTTTTCATCCTGACAGCAAGAAATACATAAGTTCTCCGACCCTTCAATATTATCTATATCTATATCTGTCCATAATATTATTGAAAAATGCTGAGAGAAATTCGCTGACCAGGGGCAAATCGACTGTGTTTCCTTTAGCAAGAACTCGGCAGTCCTTGAATTGATTTTAGACGAGATGGTTGCCTCCGATGTTATCTGATCTCCAAGTCATCTGATCTGAAAGTAGCTGTACACATAATATAATTTAGTAACTAAACCTCAACTTCTTTTTTAGAATTTATTTCAAAAGCTATAGTGGCCCTTCAAATGGTACATTCAAAATAGTTTATACTTTAAAATTTTCACAAGACGACACAAAGGCTCAATGTTTTTTTAAAAATTTACATTAACCCTCTTACAGACATTACAGATTATGTTCATTACGTAAGCAGTGAGTACAAAATAGTTTTGATTCTTTTCTTTCACCTCATGCCCTACAATTGTATACAAATTAATTAAATGGACTGTGAAGTTGGGGTATTCGCGGTTTCTCTTCACTAACCTTGGGGACTTTTAATTAAGATTGATTGCTTTTACTAAATAACCTTTGGCTAACCGAAAATGAAGCGTGATTATGTAAAGCAGATAGAAATGAAGTGGAGCAGGAGAGTTAGGAAATATAGAAACTCAGACTGGGAGTCGCGATAGAGAGGTTGAAGTAGAGGTTGAGTGGTTCGAGAAGTTGAGGATGAGTGATTCCAGTGTTCAACAATTGTTCCAGAGTCGGAGTTGAAGTCGGAGCCAGGAATTGTTACAAGTTATTGTCTGGTTAATGTATACTAGAAGTCAGGGTAGCCTTAGTGGTAAAAGTCAGTTAGTTTATTACTGGTAGATCGAGTTAAGGCCTCGTCCGGGAGAGCATTTATAATCGTCATTATATTAGCAAGCAACTAATAAATTGTGTATTTATTGTTCTAACGTCTGTTTGATCGACTTATTGATTTTTAGTATTTAAACATTGAGTTTAGATATGGGACAAGAGGGAATCAGGAATGGTTTCCCGTCACAGGACTACTATAATGCTTTTAAAATTTAGTTCTGAAATCCTTTCATAGTTTGAGGTGAACCATAGAAGAAAACTTACAATGAAATGGAATCATACACGTTATCTATTTAATAACATTTTACGTATAGACGCTAACAACTACTACTATTATACTGATAATTATTATTTTACATAAACTAGTGTCTAATCATATCGTGATAAAAATAAAGATGAGTTCGATGTGTATTTCTTATAATCATAGAAATAACCCTATCTCTATTTGAATATATTTCCCTATTTAAACTATTGTATTCATGACATTAATTAATGAAGTTAGGAAGCCAACTAGTCATAAATATTTCTAAGATACTTATCAAAAATGCTAAGTTGATTTGACATCTTGCACTATTTTTCGTAAAGAAATCTTTAATTGCCAAGGAAATGCTTCGGAATTCGGAAAATATGTAATTTGAAAATTAATATAAAAGTCATTAAGCTGTTTTTCATTTTGAAATCTTACTTAGATAAGTACATAATATGTTAAGAATTTAAAAAAATTCACTCATTTAAGAGGTGTTTTGAACATTTTTATTATTATTTAGCTAAATATTTTAATATTTTCAATGTAGGACGTTTGATTAAATGGAATGATTTACATTTCTATTAAAAATATTGTTTCTCATTTGATGTTCCATCGGATACAAAAACATATTTTATAAACTGTTTGTAATACAAAACATTATTCAACGATTTGTATTAGAGTTATTAAAAAAAAAGTTGACTTTTATAAATTACAATAAAGTATAAGTAATGGTGTTTTGTTTACGAAAAGAATTCACTCATTCTGTATTCATTTAAATGGCCTTCGTATTGATTCAAGAGTAAGAAAAATATCATTCCTTATTTCCGAGAAGTTTCTGCTTGTTTTAGAAATGAATAAATAAAATATTAAAGAAACAAAAAGCCAGTATTCGTACCTTATTAAAGGAGCTTTATTTGTTTTTTACCTGCTTTTTTTTCTTTCTTTTTCATATACAATCTTTTGAAATTGAAACAATGCACATCTTAATTTCGAATTACTGACGATAGCTTCAGGCATTATCTCGTTATTCATTTTATTCGAAAGGAAAAGAATCCGTTCTATTTAATGCACGAAAGACCCCGGTCTGTGCAGATTCTCGATTGCAGCAATATATTGAATTGGGAATGAATTGTTTTTCTCGTAAAACATTCGTGTTTTATAAAGACATTTTTGATTAAATTTTCAATAGAGTGGAATTGATTTCTTCAGAATAAAAAAAAATCTGTTAAAACAAAAACACATTTATAAAATCATTAAAAAAACTGAAACCCTAAAGGATTATGTATTTGTTTGTTCCTTAATTCATCGCTGAGATTTTGAATCAATTTTTTTTAATTTATTGGTTAGATTACAACTTTTTATTATTAAATTGAAAAACTAAGTGTATCACTTCAAAACCGTTTCAGCGTTGTTTCCGTCCTACAGATTAAGCATTGTTACTAAACTGATTTTTGAAATTAAAAATTGTAAAGGCCAGTTGATGCATATACTGTCAAACAGAGAAAGCTCTCTGAACAAAGATGAGAGTAAAAGAAATTTATTGACAATATTACCAAATAACAAGAATAAAATTTAGTGCAACTTATGATTTATTTTAATCAATTGTAGTAATAAATTCATTAAATAACAAGAACTTGCTCCTTTTAGAGGAGAGAAATGACGGAACGGTGCCCCTACGAATGGTTGCTGTTTTTTTTTTCATTTGAGATGGGTTCTACGTTAAAGTTAGGTTTCAATAGAGAGTATATTTCTGTTTTTCACATATGTGTGTAACACGAGTGTGCATGTTGAAATTGTGTAAGTGTATGTATAGATTGTGTGCTGATCATGGCGAGAAATCTGATTTATATGAGACACCAGGAAGGCTGAAAGATCACTAGAAAAGGAAATAAAGCCCATATTCCTTCCAAATGAGCCGGTAACATTACTAGGAATTATTTGTGAAATGATTCTCTGTGGATCATTCATTTATGAATTCAAATAAGATAATATGATCCGTCCAAATTTAACAACTTCTGCTAGATGATGATGGAGCACCATGCATCATAAGTTAAATAAAAAAAAAGAAAGAATATATATATTTACCATCCCTACAATGATAAACGTGACATTCTTTACAGAGTGTGTAAGATATAGGAATAGATTTATATACTTGTATTAAAACTATTTTGTCCTACATGAACTGTATTATAACTATATTGCAAGTTTTACATCTCTTTTTATTTTATCATTTGATTATGATTTCATTCATTTTTTTTTAAACTTTAATTTTTCTTCCGAGTTCATTTTATTTTTTTCTTTCGAATTCATATATACCGAGTATTTTGAAAATAAAAGGCGATTAAAAAGAGATATATGGTTCAAAGAAGCATTTAATTTTTACATATATATTTACAACAGTATTGGCTCATATAACATTAAGAAAATTTGAAAATTGCTGCAACAGAGCTGGTGTAGCTAATTTCATGTAGGTGGCGCATACATATCGTTCACGCAATACAAAATTATATTAAGAACAATTTATATTCAGCATGCACATTTTTAATAAATAAAAAAAAATAATTTTGCATGATATAATAGTGAAAATGTTCATGGTATCTATTCAATTTATGCAAACATATCACCTGATATCATATGACTCGAATCAGGTATACAAATTACGGACCTATTGAGAAAACCTCCAGTCCTTGCCAGCACTTAAAGGCACTGTACGGCAGAAGATAACAGCCATTCAAGGTGATTATTATATTGTATATTGTTATGTTCAGTATTATCATTGTAGTATTGGAATATGGTGGATGATATTTTGAACATTTGTGGCTATAAATCATGTTGAATAAAATAGTTTGTTTCGTAATTATTATTTCTTTTGCTTTCTCCATCTCTGCAGAAGTATCGCCCTCTATGGCCGATATTTTTAAACACATAATTTCGTGCCATATAATGGACCTCTCTTGAGTGAGTGAACAATGCATTTTTGATCCACATATCTTTTAATAGCGTTTTATTACCGCTACGAGCTATTGAAACACACAATATTTTCCAAAGGGTTATTCCATGGATATCAATTGCGATTTTGTGAGTTTAAGTGCATTGTAACTTCTTGTTTTATGTAAATTATTTTTCGCACATATTGTCTGAACCGGAGAATAGAGAGAAGTGTTCAGTGCATTTTGTCTGGAAGAGATATTGTAATTTCTTATAAAGTATCAGACACTAAATTTATAATTAGATTCATTGGGGTTAGCTTTCGATTTAAGCAGTTAATTCAATTTCAAATGCTTCTTAAAATTTAATTCCCCCATTTGTATTTAGGTTTAGTTTTATTAGGGCCGCACTAGAAGAAACACGAGAGTTATTAACGACGGAACCCGTAATATTGAGCCTCGGTCAAGAGACGAAGACGACATCTGAGTTGGCACCCCATCTCTTAACTTTCACCCACGATTTAACGGCATCAACCAAGGCTACACAGCGTGTATTATGTGGAATTAAGGTGCGAGCTTCACGACATAAAGAAATCCGCTAGCCATGATTATGCTAACATGACCACTAGGCTACCTCGGTCACCCATTTGTATTTAGATGTCTTTGTTTCCCTGAAAACGAGATGTACTGAAATTATTTCTCTCCAAGGATAGGTTTTGCATCAAATTTATGGGAAAGGATTACTTGTAATTTTGTATTAGAGAAAATTACAGTTGATCCTCTCCCAATCAATAATTTTTTTTTTCACATAGTGTGAGTATCAGATATTTGGATACTTGAAGCTTAGTCTACAACCCCGGCAGGTCTCTATAAATACATAATGAAACTACCTTTGTTACAGTTTATAAAGATAAACAAAATGTACAATTTTCTATGCAATACATATATCTAATTCATTATCGAGAGTCAATATCAATTCGTACTACTAACAACTTATAGCCAAACAGTGAAGGTCAATCTGTCGTCTTCGACATGGAAAATGAGATTATTTTATACCGTGTCAAAATAATATTAACTTTTTAAAAATTAAAAACAATGGAAGCCGCAATTTAACATTGAGATATTTGCACACTTATAAATTTATTTATGTAAGAAAATCTCAATTTTTTTAAAAAATAATTATGTTTGAAGAAATAAAAATCGAACAAAAGTTAAATGTACGATTTAATTCAAGTATTTATTTTTGGGTAAATTTTGAAAAACTTCCACTGTGTTGTTGTATACATCCACAACTGTTTCTCTCCACACTTTTCCCACCTCCACCGGCCTCGTTCATTCGAGACCGGTGCTGCGGGGAAAGAGGTTGCCTTTCCGGATCTCTCGCTCGACCGCCTCGCGGCGGCCGAGGGGAACCGGCTTCATCCTATATGTCCGATTGGCGGACATATAATGTTGACCGTAGTTTCTCTTCCTACCTTTTAGCAAATCTTATGGAACTCTCTTAATTTTCTCATATTTAATAGCTCTGATGTGGAGGTATCTCCCACTCTGGGGAGAGGGAGATACCTCCCTCTCCCCACCTACTTTACACACCTTCGAACATCCACAACCGTAATATTTGGCCAAACAATTTATTAACATAACTTTGAATATCCCGAAATCAATTATAATTCTAAAAGTTATATTTCGTAATATGTTTGTATTTTATGACTCAAATTTCTCTTAACTATTACAAAAATAATCTGCAATACCTAAATTTTGTAAATGTTTATCAAACAGATATTACCCCATTGTATTCGAAGTAACATTTCATAATGTGGCAACAGTACTATATATAAAGTTGATTTTGAGGAAAGGATCAGAATCCTTAAGAAAATTGCTTTTGGAAAAAGGTGAATACAGGTATTTTTCTCGATGACGTACCTCACGTTTCTTTATAATTTTAAAATTCAATTTACTAAAAATTATTTTTCTTCTCGTACATAATATACTCTTGGAATCATCAAATCTCACTCTAATTTTTAATAATTAAAAAAACGCAAAATTTGAAGTTTTTCAATGTTTCAGCTACCTTAATATATTTCTTTAAAACTTTTAGAAACATATTTAAGTAAGATGTAAGATCATATATGTATTTTATTCATACAAATATTTTTATAATAATCCGTTAAAAATATTGCTAATATAAAAATTTTAGAACGTATGGTTGTTACTAATACAGAACTATAACAGTTCAAATTTATTTGTACATAAAAATAGTTATGAATATATAAATTAAGTCCTTTAGATTTTAATACCATAACAATAATTTGAAGTAAACATTTTAGGAGACAGGGGCTAGATGATGCTACATGTAAAGTAGGTGATAGGTGCTTCATTATCGTCCTAGTCGTCTGATTATGATTTAAGCTCTACGAGATATGTCTCTGATTAGCAAAAATATCATTTCTAGAATACACATGTAACGAGGTTCACATAAGTATTTCCCTTCAAATGAACCTGTGGGCATTTCTTTGACTTAGTTTAAATCAGGAACCTCGATTTGAGAGTTTTGTAAAGCAGTTTAGAACATATCAATTGAACTGAAGTCAATAGGTTATAAGTGGTCGGATGAATCAGTGGTTGCAGAAGGGGTTGGAATAGGATAGGTAGAAAGAAGAAGAGGGATATCGAAAGGTTTCATTAGTGTGTCGAACGGATCTTTATGCCAAGAAGAAAGAACAACTTAGGACTCGACATTTAGAATTAAGACTATTCAGTTCAATGCAGTTACATGTTTTATTACTGATTCGCTTCCAGTTTTCCATTTATAAGATCAGTACAATTTTATAATAATAATCTTTAAGTATAGATGTGAGAAGGGTTCCGTTTCACATTCGTAATACCCTTATTAATTTTGGATATTATTCTGAAATAAATATAAAATTAAAGTTTTGAATGTATTTTTTCTTTTGAATGAAATTTTACGGAACTCAAATAGATCTAATATTTGTTAGTGAGACTGGAGTACAACAAACATGTATCTTTAAGGTAAAACATGAATTTTAAATTGGATAAAGAATAAAAAATTGTGGATGTGTAGAATTACTCTTATTCTTCAACCAAGAAATTAATGGAAGAAAATGGTCGAAATCGTATTTATGAAACTGACGAGCATTAAACTTTCTATCAAGCATTAAAATTCGAAATATCTAATTCAACTAATTAAAAAGAATTATAAATTTAGTAACATTTATACAAAATTAAATTCTTATACGACATTTTTATTCTATTCAATTAATGGTACCAGGAAACATGCGATGAATTATAATATACCATATTTAAGACTCCTTGTTTATGAGACATTTATCTTTCGAAATTATCAGAAGATCTTGAATATTTTGGAACTTTTGCATTTCGCCGGCGAATGTGATGAAGTCGTCAAAAAAGATGCAACCAACGCCAAACGGAATATGTGTTTACTGTGTGGTGTCGCCAATAAAAACTGCTTGGCGAGATTTGCGACTACGAAATGGAAGAATACTAATATTTTGAATGCGTAATAACAATACTTCAATCATTCCATAGATTCATAAAGACATTTTAGCAACAAATATTTCCCCCTCATAGTAGATTATGGAAATGGATTTTAAAACATATGTGTACCATTTAAAAACACTTTTACACTACAAGGTTCCAAATTTTTATGCTTCTGTAAAGAATACCTATCATATATATGAAATATTTTTTTCTCTAAGTATTATTTAAATATTGAGAAATAATTTTCTACGTGAAAAAAGAAAGAAAATTTGAAAATTGTAAAGTCCTCTAATTTCTTCTAAGAAATTATATTATAATATCATAAAAACTTTGGCTCAATAACTTTTTGTGCATTTCTTTATATATGTGGAGCAAACTATTTTTAATATTTAAGGAATGCTTATTTTAAAAGTGTTACTAAATCCAGATGCGTTTCAAAAATCCTATCCATATTCCATAAAGAAGAACATAAACATTTTTTCACTAAAACACTGCATTTATAGTTCTATAAAATGATTGAAACATCATTATTAAGCAAACAAAAAATCTAAGCTCTACTAATAATTTTATGTCACAAAAGCAATGATAATTAAATTCAGTATTTTATTTTTTCCCGCATATTTTGTTACCTTTAAAAGAAATGGGGGGGGGGAATGCTAAAATGAATAAAAAAGCAATTTATAAAAGTCCTCTAATAATGATTACAACTCATTACGTCACAACCTTTCAAATGTTATGAAAAGTAGTTTTGTTTGCAGAACATACATTATTGTGTACTTTTTCGATCACTGGCTACAGAAGTTTCAATTTTATAGTATACTAATTTTATAATATTATTAAAATGCATCCAACGTACCTGTAGATCCAAGAATAATTGAATATTCTATTAGCAGTATACTGATGAATAATGAAAAATACAAAATCTCGAGAAAATAAAAGTAATTGCGTAAATAATTCCATTTTTTTGCTGCAGCAGATATGAATTTTTGAAGACCAAGTAACATTTCATCTGTATCACAAAACGGAGTCTGTACACTTTTAACAGATGAACTATACGGAGGAAAGGTATTTTTTATGCTGTTGTAAAAAAAAACAGGATTGCAATTTTCGTCTGAGGTATTTTCATTCTGTAGAATTAAAATGCGCGTCCTTACAGATTCTGAGTAACTTTTTTTTTTAACTATGGGTATAATCGGATTTCTTTCTTTCGGAATTAGCTTTTGCAAACATATTTAAAAGGAAAAATTATCAAGTGTTTAAGTAGGAGAGGAAATACACTGAAACGCTACTCCGCTATTATCTGGCTCTTGTGTCATAATTCAGTTTGATGTATCGAACTTTAAGAGACAGGAAACAGTTTAAGAAAACTCCAGACAAATCAAGAGAAACTATTTATTACCAATGACTAGAAATTGATATGATCTTTTAGGGTTTCAATCCATGCAAACCGCTCTAATTACAATTGAAATTAAGTTATCTTACCAATGCCACTCAGTTGAAATCGCCTGACAGTCCTAAATCACCACAAAGTCAATAGTTGTTACTTACACCAGGTAGTAACATTCGTTGCCCTCGATATCTCTTCTCAATTTCCCATTACTTATATATCTTATATCTGAATCACTTCACTTTATCTCGATCTGCATCTAACTAACATAACAATGTTTCATTTTGGTTAGGAAGAAATTATTATTTTATGCAACCAATTTCAATTAAAGTCCCCAAGGTTAGCGAAGAGAAATCGGGAATCGTCCAACGTCGCAACACTTATCAAACATTTCTGCTGCAATTGAGTTCTGATTCACTCATCATTTGAACGTATATTAAATTTAGGAACTTTGTTACGTATACAATTTATGTTATTCTAAGTCGATTTTAAAGGGGCACGGTACCTAGTTAACAAATGATCCAAATATCGAAAACACCTTTAATAATTTATGTTATACGCATTATTTTTCTAAATATGACAAAATTTCATAATTCTTGCTTTATTATCTAGCAATCTGCTTCAATTTTCTTTAGCAATAAGCTAAGTTGTATCATTGAACTTTAAGAATTTTGACTGATTTTTCTCAGGTTCTTTTTTTCATGATGCTCACGTGCTTAAAACTCTAAGGCATTTTTTGTCATCAATATAAAGTTTTGAATTTTTTTTCTGATTTCTTGCATAATATGTGTGACAATTTTATACATGAAATAAGGATTTGGATAAATTATTTTTTAAAAAAAAATCTGTGCAATTAGATGCATCTATTTATTAATTCTTTTGCATAATGGAAGCCAGAAAGAAAATTATAAAACTGTCTATAATTCTGGTACAACTATAATTCAAGCACAGAAATATAAGATATACTTCTTAGAAATTAGCAAAATTATTTTTGCAAATAATATAAAAATTTGTAGAAGTAGCAGAAATTTCTCCCTGCAATTTTTCTTTGTATTTTCTATTGCAGTTCAAAGATAGTGAATAAAAACATTTTATTATAAATATCTATTTTTAAAAAAATGTCCATAGGATATTGTGACCCCTTAATTCAAAGTTTATTTGTTCAAAAATCTACCAAAGATTCAATAAAAATATATATCAAGACATTGTTATTAACAAGGTTGTACGGAATATATTTTTTTATATCATACATATGGGTGTGGTATGATTACACGTAACAAAAAATACAATTTCAGAAAAGTGTTCCAATCGATGAAAGTATGAGTATATCACTTCTACAAGTCAATTATGCACAAAAACATCTCAAACTCGAAACATTTCAACACTACCCAAAATTGAATTGCAACATTTCAATAAGGAAATAACTATTAACTCAATTTTGGTAGATACAATTTATGAATATTTACTTTTGTTGAATATATTTCTCACTTATTGAAAATTATTTCTATATAAACTAATTTTTCATAGATAGGTAACAAATATCATGTTATAGATTAAGTAAGCAGTGCCATCTAATTTGAAAGCACGAACAGAGATATCAGCGAATACCAAAAGAAAATGATTATCTGATCAATTTTGGTGGTATTTATGAATATTTTCTTTTGTTGAATATATTTTTTACTTATTGAAAGTTATTTCTATATGAACTACTTTTTCATGGATAGGTTAAAAATAGCATATCATAAACTAAGTAAGCAGTGCCTTCTAATTTCAAAACACGAATAAAACCAACTTTATTTACTGAATGCTCTAAAAAACGGGAGAAAATGCTTAGAAGGATACAATATCGTTAACTAAGTATAATAAAATTTTAGATAACATATCAGCTGTGCTCAGTCAACAAGCAGAAGCTAGCAATACAGTATTGCCCAATAAAAGAACATAAAATAAGTTTTTATGTATTACGAAACGTGGTTCGGTGGTCTAGGGGTATGATTCTCGCTTAGGGTGCGAGAGGTCCCGGGTTCAAATCCCGGCCGAACCCATTTTTTATTAATTCTAAATGACAAATGAATTTCTTGAAGTATTATAAAATAAAATCAATAAACTTCCAGGAGAAATTTAAAAAAATTGTGTTGTTTTTGTATGATTCTGAAAATAGTAGCTGTCATTGAACTAAAATAAGAAGGGAAAGTATGACAATTAAGAAAGCCTTGGTCTTCAGAAGTGTATGAAAATAAAACTCGAGACTATGCAGAAAATTTCAAAGGGAATTTTAAAGGATATGTTATAAATGTTTGCTACATTTATAAATTTATATCATTAATGAATGACTTAAAAAAAAGGGTCGTGACTTGCAGATCATGTATTTCTGATAAATAATTCCAAGTAGACATTCACCCTGACAGTGTAACTCATATTTAAGTTATTAAGTTAATATCTTAAAAATTACAAATTCAAAAGATTGAGACATGAAATCATTTACATTTAACAGTATAATTTTTAGTTTTTTGCTTCGTTGAAATTGCCTAATAAATTTTACTGTTTGCATTTAAATAATCGGGCTAAATTAAATTTGAATTTAATTTTGAACAGTATCTTTTTGAATAATTTTGAATGTGTTTTCAAAAGAGTAAAGGTGCTAGAGGGTTCGAACTTTTTTTCTCTTTGAGCATTTATAACTGCGTATTTATTAGCGATTTTCTCTTTGGAATTATTGTTTTAACAAACTTTCATGGATCTACAGATGAATGAGTGATGGTTCAGTTTAATAGAACGGAAGCCGGATATGGCTATGCTTCGACAATCAAAATATAACTGTGATCTAGACATTTGAGAAATGGAAGAAAAAGATAAAAATTTATTGAGAAGAAGGAGGGTGGAAATGTAAAAGAAGGATCGATTGAGTCCTTGTGGATGCTTCATCCGTGTTTACCAAAGACAGTAAGGCGAAAAAAGTTTACTAAGATGCCGGGGAATCATAATACCCGCTCTTACATAAAAAAGGTAAACCTCTATAGTACAGTGATCTATGGGAAAGACAAACCAACAACCAAGCTTACAAGATTAGAAGCAGTTAGGAAATCCCTTCTTCTAATTTAACAGTAGATTTGATTGCAGTTAAATGTTAAGAAAGGAGTTGTCACTAATATATTTAAAAGGTATTTTTAAACGACCTTATGTATTTAACTATTTGAAATGTGATAACTAATATAAGCAATTTCTAATAATGATTCTCAGAAAGAATATTTGGAGATATGCATGGAAATGGATTGGATGAAGATATAAAATATGATATAAATTTTTGTTTCACTAACCGGTGTTATAAATGAACGAATAGAATTAATGATGCGTACGTATAAATTTGTGTGTGTGTGTGCATTTTTCTTTCCTCGCCAAATTCGGCGAATTTCGCCGAGTATTAGTCATTCCTTTCTCTAGGCGTAGCTCGAGTTTCTATGACAACGGCTATGATGCGCCCACCGTACCATCATCAATGCTGCCAAATTGAGGTGAATAGTTTAGTTTAGCTTTTATTAACGTCGCATGAGAAGCAACACGAGGGCTAATGGCTACGGACCTCGTAATTTTGAACCACGGTCAAGTGACGAGGATGACACCTGAGCTGGCACCCCCCCTTTCCTAACATCCACACCACAAGTTGTGGTGAAACAGAGTATATATGGTAATGCTAGGTGGATTTTAACTTCAAGTGTTCAATTGAAAATTCCTTTATTTTTGGAATGTTTTTAAATTGTAAGAATATATACTACTCGCACGTAATAACCGGATGTCTACGTTCTAATGTCACTCATTTATATGAAAAATAACTCATTTTTCTGCCTGAGAATATGTTCAGAATTTCTATCAGATTATTTGTCGTTAGGCAAATTCATCCTTAACTAACTTCTGCGCTTAATTTTGGAATTTAAGTTGGAATTCCCAGCTTCTTTTTAACCAAATGAATGGTAATGTCACAAATTAGATTAAAACAAGATGCATATTAGACGGATAAAAATGCATGCATATAAAAGAGACAGATAATTGAATATTGAGAAGAATTTTGAAATTAGCAGTGAGGAAGAAGTAATCCACACCTGGAGCATAGCAAAAATTACATGTGATTTATCTGTAGCAGACATACTTGGAATAGAGTTCGCTTAAGAAGTAATCCTATATTGAAAGAAGTCAACTTTATTTCTCGTACTGTATAGAAAAACTATAATTGTGCTGCACTACTCCCATATTCTCTAGACAGGGCATAGGAGGATTACGGTTTCTCTTCAAATCTCAAAATGAAGCTAATAGGGCAATAAATTGTCAATGCCAATAAGAATCAAGAGAACTACAATGCATTCTGATATATTTCCATCAGGTCCTAGATAGGCTTGAGGAAAGCGACAAGAAATGCATAACTTTATACGGGTTGTCTGTGAAATAACTGAAAGTACAAATTTATTTACTCAATTGTCTGTTTTATTTATTAGGTCAGTTATATAATCTTTTAGATTTAGTGTGTAGTTCTTAGTTGAACTGAATACCTTTAATTCTTATTTGTCAGGCTGTTCCATTTAACTGGATTTATGTAAATGCAATAATATAAGTTAAATATATATATATAAAGTAAATGACAAGTGGCTGTTAAAGTATTTTGGAACATTATTTCGAACTTTCTCAAATCGTTCTAAAGTGTATTGAAATAGGAAGATAGCCTTTTTGCCTTCTTTTTAACGAGATATCAAAATTTAATTTTTGATAATTCCTTTTCATAAGACATTGCGAAAGTAATAACTTTTAGTTAGAATATCTTTATTATTTTCGAAGCCTACAATTTAATGTTCTAAGTAATACATTGCCTAATACCTTCTTTAGCATTATAATTTATTCAGTAAATTTCTATTTTCTGATCAAAAAACATATTTCGGAACATAACAGATTAATTTTACTTTTATTTATTCAGTGTTTTATATTGAAAATTACTTCAAAATTGCAAAAGAATATCTTAAAAGTATTTGGGAAAAGCCATGAAAAAAAGATTAGTTTTAATCACTTAAACATCTTATTTCCCTTCAAGAAAAAAATATGTTCGGAAAATTTTAAATGCATGATTATTAGATAAAGTGAATGAATTGTTTACACGACATTAACGACATATAGTTGATAACATTCTTAGACAGACAAAAATATAAATATCCACTTTTAAAAACATAGTTTAAGTGATGAAATACCCTTTACTTTACATATTTTCGAGGACCCAATTTAGAAAATAAAGACACAACATTCTCATATATTTTATTGTTTTGTAATCTTCGAATTCGGAATACAATAAGATAAAATTCTTTTGAATAGAGTTGTAAACAAAATGGAGAAGAAACTATTATATTTTAAAGCTACTTATTTAAGGAAAAAGGCTATTTGCTTGAAGGTATTTATTATTAATAGATAAGTGTATTTAAATATAAGTATTTGAAAAATCTTTTCTTTTTTCAGTTTCATAGATTATTCTGGAAAAAAATGTCATAAAAGCATTTATTTTTCAGAAAAGTTATGAATTTAATATTTGAAGTATTTATTTTAAGCGTTTTCGATCGTTGGAAAAATTCTAGAAATATTTACTTTTGTTTTAAAACAATTGTAATGCTTTTTTCCTCGAGAAATATTTCTAAGACTTTTTAAGTAGCAGAGACCTGAAAATGCTGCAAATTAATTTTTTTTTTCCTGATACAAAATAAAGGTTGTTTTGTTAATTCCATGTTTGTATTATTTATGAGAAATGGATAGTGTAAAGTGTGCATAATTTGCTGCAGATTCTTTCTCTTAATGTGAAGAATTTGCTGAGTGAAAAATTTTTTACCGAATAAATTAATGTAAAAGACAACAATTCACTCCATTCTGAAGGAAATATTTAAAAAAATTTGGATTTCTTAAATATTTTCTCCTCCAAAATATTCTTTTAAATATTTTTGTCCTCCAAAAAAACCCGATTGTTTTGGAGGACAGTACGATATTTCCATTATAATTAATAAAACTAATTGATTAAAACTAATTATTTAAAGAATTAAATTTCACGCCAAGTGTTCTAGCCAAGTCGGTAAATGGTCGCCAAATCCATCGTTTAATAATTCATCGTTTGCTTTAATTTGAATTACATGTAGCTTAACAGATTAACATAACGCTTAATTGAGTAAAACATTTTACCTGTATTTATTTTAGATGAGAAATTTAATGATCTTCAAACCCTAAAATAAATTATTAAAACTGGTTATTGAATAAATTAAAGCGAACTCAACGTTCCCTTTTGCTCTTAAAATTTAAGTAACATAATTTAAAACTTGTTACATTTTGCGTAATATAATTTTAAAAAAAAGTTACGCAAAGTGTGAAGTTTGAAAGAAAAACCAATGTCCAAAACTCTCGTTCTTATAAGTGTTAGTTAACTTTAAAAAGTTGAATTTCATGAAATTTTATGTGATTTAAATTTTCCTTAATGTTTGCACAAAAACAACAATATTAGATTTGACTTCAATAATTTATATTACAAGATTTCATAACAATAGATTTAAGAAATATTGTTATTCAAATATTGAAAGCCAGTTGCAAACAAACAGGTCAAAATTTTAATTAAAAAAAACATCCGGAAAAGCATATCATAGATATTTATTTTTTATATTTTTAAACATATATTTTTTCTATATTCACAAAATTGACACACTTATTGTTTTGGATACTAAATTGCTTTTCCTCGTGTAAAGAATTCACCAGTAAAACTTTCTACATCTGTAAGTATTAAGTCCAATTAAATTGTCAATAAGTTCAAAAATCTAAAAGAAGAGACAAAAAAAAAAAACACAACACAGTTTATTAACTATATTTGCAAAACATATGGAATGTCGAACTCTCTCAAATCGATCTTATCTTACTTTAATTCCAGCTCATATTTAAATCCAACTTACCCACACCGTTTGAGACAATTTTTGAATGTAGCAGATTCGACTTCCATTAATCTCCAAGTCAATTTTATTGCAAAAACCAGTTACAAATATTTATCTGCATGGTTTTATCATCTTTCTTCCTTCTTATTCATTTCATTTCGCTTACATATTCCTATCTCTAATTCAATTCAACATATTTCTTATCTTCATCTAATTCAAGTAATCACGTTTTATTTGGTTGGCAACGTGTTGCAAATTTACGCAACTCAAATTAAAAAAATGTCTCAAGAATAATGAAGAAGAATCTGATAACAGCTCAATGCCCCAAATTTCCTCAGTGATTATTTTACATAAAAACTCAGAACATTAAAAATAACAGGTAATAATAAACATATAATATGAGATAAATGAATTAGAATGCAATTCATACAATTTTATTTCAAAGATAAAGTATACATTTCTTAACAAATAATTTAGAAACGCATGTTAAAGAAATAGAACACTGCATATATTTTATATAATACTGTTGTTATAGTGACAATGATAATGCAAAGTATAATTTCAAACACGGATGGCTAAACTATGGTGCATACACCAAACGTAGCGCATTGGATTATTATATGCATTACTTCAGTCAGTATGTGACGAAGTTATATTCCTATTCGTCTCTTGTGCCATAGTTAAACTAAATATACCAACAGTAAAGAGTCAATAAGTCAGTCAAAGACACGTAAGACAGATCTTGCACACTGTATTTATTTCACAGTTTAGTACTATAACGACAAATGTACACCGACTCTCCAAAGTATAGCCCTAGATATCTTTGCCTGTCCCACTAAAACCAAATTAACAGAATATTACCAACACTGCGAAGTTGAGGCTGTCTTAACTTCTAGGCTTCCCTTTGCCGTCGAAATTCTCGACCCCGTCTTCGACTATAGGACAACTACTCAATGATATAGTCACTCGACCTCTATCGTGTGTCTCTAGCTTAGCTTATATACTTCCTATCTACCTCACTTCACTTTATTCCTACCTGTTTCTAATTTAAATACTCTCGTTTCATTTTTGGTTGGGAAGAAGTTGTTTATTTATAGGAATCAATCTTAGTTAAAAGTCCCCAAGGTTAGTGAAGAGAAAACCTAGAATAGCCCAAAGTCACAAGTTCTGCATCAGCCATTGTGGTGCCATGTTTTGAAGGAGAGATTTTGCGAGAGTCCAGAGTTTCACCAAATGAAACTCTCTAGGAACAGTAACACCATCATGAAGCAATCACACTCTCTCGTACAGGATATCATCCTTGGCAATTTAAGATTGATGCTTCATTAAACTAGGATAAATTAGTTAATTTAACTGCTTGATTAAATAATTCTTTTTTCACCACTATGAACGTTGGGCTATTTGCAATTTTCTCTTCACTAAACTTGGGGACTTTAATTGATATTGATTGCATGAATTAAACAGTTTCTTCCAAACTAAAATGAAATGTGATTATTCTAATTAGAAAAAGGTAGAAATAAAGTGAAGTAATCTAGTTAGAAGAGTATATAAACAAAGAGAAATTTTGAGGATAGAGGTCGAGTGGTACTATCACTGAGTATGTGCCTTACAGGGGGTACACGACATCAAAATTTGCTACGAATGAAAGTGATTGTAGTGGAGTCAAAAAAGCTAGTCAACCTCAACTGGTGAGATTTTGGTAAGACATCATTAATTCATTATAATTTGAATGAGTGAATTTATCTAGGGTGTATCCAGGAGAGCACTTATCCCTCAGCCTTTATACAGCAAGTTTATCAATTAAACAATTGTGTGAGATTCGTCTAGCGTCTTCTTTTGTAGGTTAATGACTTTTAGTGTTAGTTATATTTAATTAGGTAATGGCACAAGAGTCGGGTTTGAGAAGTGATTCGCCACAACTATGCCAAGCAAATTTTATATATTTTTAACACATTTACCGACCTCTAATTACGAATTTAAGACGGTGCAAGTAGATCTCGAGTTTTTTGGCGTATCCGAACTCGTTTGTCAAAATACTGACTCACGGTATCCAAAGGGTTGGCCTTGAATGACAAGTTATTCCATCATCTTTGCTAAGACTGTAAAGAAATTCTTGTGGAGATAAATAAATGTAAGAAAAAGTCTCAGGCGCAAAAAGGCTCTGTAAAATTTTTGAACAATCGATATCTGGTTTCAGGTGATATCCCGACACTTTCTACAGTTCATATAAGCTATTGTGCTATCAAGCAGAATTTTAATACTATTATAGTGATTTGATCTATGACTTGATATTGTGAATATTACTCATCTGGAACAGGTACGATCTGCCTTTAGGTGTTTCTTCAGAGATTGGCTAAACGTCTGCACTTCTCAGCATCGATTGTATCAACCAGTAAGTTAATAAGGTAAATCTAGTTTATATTGTGCACTTCTTTGGTTAACAGGTCAATAAATGCACTGCAATACATATTGATTTATAAGCAAGGATTCATTGAGAGAAAGCCCCAAGAATTTTCTTTACTCCAGATTTTCTTAATTATATCCCATAAAGTGCAAAAGCTCCTATATCTACTATTTTCAAATGATTCTATAGCAAATTTTAAGTTTGAGAAAATAATGATTATGTAATAAATGAAAAAAATAACGTATCTTTGTCTAACAACTTCAGTGCTTTAAATATATGATTTAATCGTTTTGATTTTATAACTCCGTTAATTTGTTTTGTATCTTCATTCATTTCCCTCCTTTTCCCTTACTTTAATTTATGTTTATTTTTCTTTCCTCTATAAAAACCATGGGATATTCGTAGTGCACAATAATTTTTTGATATGATTCAAAGAAAAAGAAAATTCCGAGTTTTCTCTCACGATTTCAAAGAAAAGAATATAAAATGATAACCACATTTATTTTTCAAATTCTTAATATCTTCAGCGTTACCTGCAGTACAATTCATTCGAAAAGAAAATTGTTTATAAATCCTTTCGCTGCCAGATTCTTTGGAATACTTGAAATTTTCTTAAAAGATAGCTTTCGGGAAGTACTTTTGCGATATTGAAAATATATACTCGTTCAATTATTTTAAGTGCCTTCATTTTAGATGTAAAACTTTTCCAAAAGCTCTGAGAAGTATGGGGATATTTATTAAGTTTTGAATCAAACTTTTAAGAACAAGTGGAGAGAAAATTCTCATTTCGCTGGAGAAATCTCATTTGTCAAAGGACTTCAGATATTAATAAAATTCTTTGGATAAGAGATAAATTAAAAATAGAAGTTTGTTGCTATATTTTGCTTGAATTCATACATTAGAGGTTTATTTAAACTATATAGTTAACCAAAAATATTCTGTATATTTTGTTGAATTTAAGAGGAGAGTACAATCACATACTTTCGATTATTTAGAACAAAATATTTAATAAATTAGTCTAGATATTTTGATTTTTTTTATTTCTCAATGTCTTAGTGTATATCTAATATTTGCTAAAAACATTTCTTTAAATTAAACGAAACTTCTCACACTTAAAACTTTATTCATGCGGAAGTCAATTAGTATTTAGAAAGTGCATTAATTTTAAAATTAATTTAATTTCCTTCAAGTTCAAGGCACTTGATATATGATATTAAAATTATATATATATATGTATATATATATATACTCTTTTCTCTCTAACATAATATTGTGTGTATGTGTGTGTGTGTAAACGAGGGTGGCTCAAAACGTACTTGTATTTAATGACAGATGGCATCACTAAGATAAATTGCTTTTACAATTTCGTGCTGACATTTTTTTAACAGAGCTTAAACAAATTTGCTAATGATTCGTTCATATGTCAGCTTTAATTTGTAATCATTTGATGTCAAATATTAGTTTCAGTTTGATTGCTTCCGCGTCAAGTTGTCCACGTCATTTTGCGTTAAATTGTCCCCGTCCACGATAATTGGATTCAATGTTTTACACCGGAAACCAAGCAACAAACAAACAATGTGTTGTTCTCATTGAATTTGCTACACAGAGGACGAGAATATCCACATCGACTTGAAAAATTATGACAAAGAATTTAAGTTACTGAAGGCGTCGTGATTTCGAATACGAGGAACTGATAGTTAGATATCTGTCTAGTGATATATGATGCTTACTTGTTCATATTTTCTAAGGACATATTGAACGGCTCTCGGATATTATTGATTTTCGAGTAATAAATTCATATTTATAAGATATTAACCATACCTCTTTAAATTGCATTATTTAAATGTTTTGCAAATACTTCTCTTATTTGAATGTTGAATATTTTTACACTTTCTCTCAAATCGCATTCTCTATATCTTATGAACGATTTTAAATTAGTATATATAAATATTTGCAAAAATAATACAACGGTTTTTTTTTCTTTCCAAAAGATAACAATTGCTATTAAATTTTGCATTTTAATATCTTGAATTAATTAGATTACTTTAAAGAAGAAACATATATTGTTTTCGATCATTTCTTATTAAGTGAGCGATTGCTTATTAACATAACACTTAAAATCATTACGAGGCCTTATGGCGAAGATCTTAATTTTGAACCTGGGGGAAGTGACGCGGGTGACACCGGAGATAGTACTTCCCTCTCCAAATTTCCACTCCCCTCGAATACGAAGACATACAGCCACGACAGATTTAACATCCCTCAGAGAAATTACGCGACAGGTCTTTAATGGTATGAGGACTCGAGCGCATAACTCGACTGAAATAACACCGGCCGTTACCTACTATCTGCTGCAGCCAATAAAATATTTTAAATTGTTTCTCATAGAATAGTAAACATTTCGTTTATGAATGAATTGGACTACGATTCACTAATGAAAATCTCAAAAAGAGATCTCTAACGAAATTTCCTTTTCTTTAGAAAAAAAAATTAAAGTTGGCAGCTTTTGGAATAAATTGAAAGAGAAAAATAGCTTGTTTAAAACTGAAATTTTTAAGGTTCACATCACTCAGAGGCAATTTTAAAGCTCATTCTATTCATCCACATTCTTTCCAGCGATATCTATTACGAGGATGATGAAATATATACAAAACTCTTTTTAAAGATTATTTTCTGAGATACATAATGGTTAATTACCGAAATTACACCAATGTTATTTTCTATTTATCTTTTTTTAAGAGCTATACAATGTTTTCCTACATATAGGGAATTTTTTGTATTCATGTATGATAAGAAAGAAGACAGACGTGAGAGAAACCGATTAAATACTAATCCCTTCACTTAATTAAATGAAAATCTTTTCCCCCTTTTGATGCTTCTTTGATGTGTTGAAAACAAATGGTAGTCTGTTGGTGCTAAATTCGGACAAATGAGAAAAAGTTTAATTGTTGCACATTAAATTTTCTTTCGCTTTTCTTGTGTTACACGAACAATATTGGATCTTCCATTGTATGGGAAAAGCAGAACTTGATCCATTGCAATCGAACGTCTTTTGGACTGAAATACTACTTAAATCTTTTCCAAAGACTTACAGTTGTATTCTGCGTTAATTGCTCGTCGGTAATGAAGAAACTCGATGAGCACAACAAGCTGTGATTCCTGACAAAATAGCAGCGAGATCGTTTCCAGTAGATAATGGAGTTTTCTTTATTTTGGTGTAATTCTCCTTTTTTGTCATTCTAAATTGGACTTCTTAATTAAGAAAGCTAGTGACTGAATTCATGAATATATATATAACTAAACGATATATAACAAATAAAACGAACCATAGCAAAATTTATAAAGATCTTTCTGTATATTTACAAAACAGTCTCGTTCGGATTTGTTCCAACTCCGTAAATAACGTATTCTATGAACAAAACTACTTCTATGATGAAAAACGTTGCAAATAAATATTTTATAATTATGAATAACGAATATGTTTTTATGTAGTTCTTTCACCTGAGATGAAGCAAAGATTTACCGCGTTTTAATATAGTTATATATAATTTTGTTCAGATAGTCGTATATATTTTTCCCTCTAATCCTTTGGAACTTGAAGCAGTACTAAAAAGAGTTTATTCATTAGCATACTGTTTCCTTTCTATGAATTCTGAAGAAAATATTAGTCGAATTTATTAAAACTGATATTTGGCTTCAACCGCAAATGTGAAGTATTTTTTATTGTCTTAAAAATAAGAAACTCTTTTGATAGAACTGGGAATTATAAATGCGTTAATGTATGAATGAGTAAGGGAACTATATCACTGGAAAAGTTAGTGTCTTCCAAAATATCTACATTATAATTTATTTTTATTTTAAGGAATTATTTATCGGAATTAATCTTATGATGAGAATTCACAAAATGCAATGTATTGCTGCTTAAAGATACTGTACCTGAAGAGGTAGTAAAAATGCATGCCACAATACCAGACGCATTTAATTAAATTATCAAACATAGTGTTGCATTTTGTATCCCTGTAATTTCTCTAATTTTAAAAAAGCATAATATTAATCTAAATCTTTATTATTGTTGTAAAGATTGTATTAATTTTGCAATAAATTGAGACAACTCGCTACTGCTGTATGAGATTAATTAAGATAAAGAAAAATTATCAACTCTCATCAAAAGAAGGGGAGGGAATACATTTCAGCATGAAATACCATTTACTCTTATAATTGTTTCATCACTTAAAACAACCATTTCAGAAAAAGTTCCTGCTGAAAGGACGAAAGAATATTTTACAAATGGAAATATTTTACTCTGTCATTGCTGCTATTTATTTAGCAGCTATGCTGCACAAATATTTATACTTGTGAGGTGTCTTGATATAATATATATTTCGTGTTTATGACATTTTTTACTGCCTAAGTGTGGCTCGGTGGTCTAGGGGTATGATTCTCGCTTTGGGTGCGAGAGGTCCCGGGTTCAAATCCCGGCCGGGCCCTATGTAAATTTTTGTGTTCCATTTTGACAAAAATGCCATTTTTGAAACAGGTTTCAAACAGAGGCCCATCATATTGTTCTAGAAGCAACACGAAGGCTATCGGCGACGGACCTCGTAATTTTGAACCACGGTCAAGTGACGAGGACGACACCTGAACTAGCACCCCCTCTCCTAATATCCACACCACGCAAACGGGAGGACTTTGGGCCCCGAACAGATTTAACGTGCATCAGCCCCGGCTACACGGCGGTTCTTTGGCGGCCAATGATCGAACCCGCGACTGAACGAAAACCGCCGGCCGCTAGTCCACGACCTTGACCACTAGGCTATCGCGACCCCCCTTTTGACATTCGAATGAATCAACGAAAGCAGAAATCTTACATATTAACAATTAATCTACTTCAACTCATACGGGACTATGAAACTTTATTGAAATATGTTAATTTCATTGACATAAAATGTTTACTGATTACCCAATTTTCACAATTCTTATCGTACCTAACGTGTTTCCTCTATCTGTTTCCCTGTTTGATATGTTATTCGTCAATATATACGCACATTTTCCAAAGCGAGACTAATGTCTTCCGTCAGAAAAGGATTCCAGTGGTTGTTATCGACGCCAAACTTTCATGATAGCTTTCACCTCGTCGTCTTAAGGGAAGTACTCTTTCCTCTTTGGGAGTGTAGCAAGGTTCAAGTTTGTGGCTGTATGGGGAATATTTTGCAACTATCTAATACTCAATGAATCCTCACTGTTTTGAACTTATATCCTTATGTTACTTCATCATCTTCCGTTCTGAGTTAGATAGGCTCGCAACTTTTAGCTATCAGATATTTATAACACACCTCTGCTTTAACCTCATTTATATGTAGGTATCATCAGTGTTCTCAGTACACCAAGCTCACCTGGTAACAAACTGATTATCTCCTTATGCAACTTCATCATTTTCCGTTCTCAGTAAGATAGGCTCGCAACTCTTAGCTTTCCGATATTTAAAACACCTCACTGATTTAGCCTCACCTATATGTAGGTATCTTCAGTGTTCTCAGCACACCAAGCTCATCTGGCAACAAAGAAAGTAAATACATAGGAGGCATTTGCCCTTTTCAGGTAGTGCAAAGAAATCGGGAAGAAAGTTAAAAATAAAATAGTTACGGCCATGGATAAATATAGAAGGATAATTATTGTATTATATGAGCGTTTAATTGATAAACAATTGACATAGATAAGTTATTCTATGCACTTTTAATTTTTATTCTTTTCAGTCAAGCCTCGTAATGGATTAATAGAGGCAAAGTAATCTTATTTTATGGTTGTATTATCTAAAACTTTTTAAACGAATAACAACTGATAAAAATCAGTTATTTTAAGTAAATTTTACCTTAAGAGCTTCAGCAGTGAAGAAGAAAATATATAAGCTTTAGAATATTAATAAATTGTATAAAACGAATAAACAAAGTAATTTTGATCGAAAATAATATTATATTTCGTGATTTTAATAAAATAAAATTCTTGAAGAAACAGTTATAATTAAGCATTATCATATAAAATATGTCATACGCTTTGTGACGTAATCCTATTATTTACTTCGTCTGTAATCTTAAATGTTACTCTAATCACAAATTTAAATTTCAACTTAGTTCAAGCACAGATAACGTAATTAAAATAGGGAATTCTGCTTCAAAATACAGTTTATGATTCTCTGATAAGGAGATTGCATTCAACCATACGCATATACACACAGTTTAAAGTCCCTTCCGTGAGAATATATGTATATATAATGCGTATTTTAATCTAGTAAATAGCAAATATATAGTTAGAATATCACACGAATCTAATATATTATTTGTAAAGTATAGTTAAATTTAAATATTTTCATGGTAATTTTTATAGAGTGGAACAGTTATACATTCTTTTTTTCTGAATTAATGCTTCTTCAGTTAACTTTAAAGAAAGGTATTTTATTTGCAAAACTAACTATAACATTAATACAAATTACCCAGACTTGAGATAGAGCAGAAACTTTATAATAGGTTTACTGGAAAGCTCTGCCCGATTGTGAAGGGAAAGAAAATAATATATTTTTTCACTCATATATTTCAATGTATCGTACAATATAATTTTCCACGTTACTAGGACTGTTATATAAATATCTCAAATGGATACCTCACTAGTTAAGGAAGAAAAATTTGCTTAATCGAGTTGTCTTGTGCACATTTTTGCTTGCTCAGAACTTTAACGAACCCATTTTGGAATGGATGATAACTTATTATGAAAAATGGATTTCTTATGAAAACATCATAGGAAAAAAGCCCATGCCCCTGGAAACTTTCTCCCTCATTTCTCTATATGGAAATTTAGCCTTGTACCGTTTGAAGACAATTTAAGATATTATCAAGAACTAGGGAAGGTGTTGGATTTAATTAATATTATTTAATTACATTATATGTACAGATATATGCTGAAGTTTTTGACAGGAGGTTTCAAGACAACCGTCTCGAGTGGAAATCAGAAAGGGACGACTCGTTCTAAGCTGGGCATCGAACTCGATCGGCTCCTCGTCGTTGAAGCTCTCATCCCATCACAGCCTGCCGAAATATTTAAGAAATCTAGAACTGTTGGCAAATGGGAGGTCACATGTGGCTCGAGCAGTCCAGTTGCAAAACACATTCTGTTATTTATTAATTCCATTATGCAAAATTGGGAGCCGTTAGATGGAGAGAAATTCCAGAACATACCATCGGTGTCAACGTCGGCAGATGGACTAACAGATATAAATGAAGGTCTAATATGGTGATAGAAACCAGGAATTCGGATATTTTACAGATGTTACAGCCTGTTTAAGACAATGCTGTGTAGGGGAGGGGGATGTCCAAAGACTAATACGTTAGTAGATTTTAAATCTTATCGAAAGTTTCTATTCAGTTTGAATAATTTTAAAAATTAACAAAACATAACAATAAGAATTTTTTAAAAAATCACCAAAAATCAAAGTTAAACAGTTTTATAAATGAAGTTTAAAAAAGTAAATAGAAAATATATTTAAGAAATGAAATTTGTTGCAATATATCAGATAGTATAAAATATGGAATCTAACATAAAAATTGAAACTGTCGTAAGAAAATGCATGTAATAACAAGTTATTGAAAAGGGTTATGAAATATATATATAAATATATATATATATATATAAAGTGTGAGAGAGATCTCATAATTACAGCAAAACTTTTATTTTTAAAAATTATTACTTACACATATCAAAAGAAAAGAAAAATAATTTCAAAAGCAACATGACGAATTTTGCGTATAAATCATACGGTATATCATCGGGACTTAAAAAGGATGGTAAGGTTAGTTTTTTTTTTCATAACTAGTACTTTAAAAACCGTTCTTTGATGTTTCTTATGCAAAAAAAGACATGTTTGAAGTAGCATTTTTTATCATCGGATTTCTAAAATGTATATTTTTCTTAAAAAAAAATAAAGTTGTGGATATCGAAATGTATTTCTCTCTCCTAGATCATTAAACATTTTTCAAAGACATGCGACTCTTATTTATTATTTACAAGGAAATAAAAATGTCTGCAGGGAGTTTTTGTATGGAAACGTTTTACTCCTCGAAGTAATTTGTACATGATCGACGTATGTATTTTTATCAAATATGCCTCAATAGTGCTTTTGAAAATAGAACACAATTGTTATTAATTAATACCACAATTAATTAGCTTTCATTTAATTAAGTTTTCTTAAAAATGTATTTTGCTAACAAAGACACGGAGAAGGCTTCGTAACTTTCAAATAATTTATGTTTCAATAAGCAGCTTATTCTTACGGTAGTATGCTCAACAAAAATAAAATTCTAAAATATCAAAGAGTTCAAAAGGAATTAATGGTATTTATCCTTTATTCTTGATGTCTAATTATTAATTGGAAGTCTTATACATATGGAGAACATTATTTTTTATTATGTTCTCCAAAAATTAATAAGTTACTCATGAATAATTTGAAAAGGCGAGTTTAAAATAGAAAACTCTCTCTCTCTCTCTGGTCAGAGATTCTTATTTTACATATTAACTGTAACATTATATATATTACATACAATTATATCTTCGTCTATGGGCAACAAGGTGTTTATCAACTTCCTGTTCGTGTTGTTGATATTTCATTAATTATTTACAACAAATAACAAATTTTAAATGTGAAAATTTTTTATGCACACCAATAATCTTACAAAACTAGATAAATACATATTATTCGTTTTCCTGACATACCTGAGACTGAAGAGACAGGACAGCTATAGAAAATGTATACTGTTCTCGGGATTCTAACTTAATTACGTAAGTGCAATTCGATGCCAGCTTTATTTGTGCTTAATTTATGATTCTGAAAAATTACGTAAGGATATTTCTGCTATTATAAACTCTACTGTAATACTACTCTTATTTACATCTTAGCTTTTTTTAATTTAACTTAAAGTTTCTTATTAATAGTTTGTTTCATAATTTGATTATTTATACACACACAAACACACATACATATGAATATCCTCACTGGTTCGAAGAGTGAAATATGCCAAACTATGCAATTTAGGAAATTGTGTGATCGTATAAATTAAATAAATATATAGAATGGTATGTGGAAATACAGATTAACGTAATAACTACGGGATAAATTAGGAATCAAAATAAATTTAAGAAGGAAATCATTAGGTACACTCATACATAGAGAGAGAGAGAATATTTATAGAATTTTATAGCAACTTAGTTATAACAAAATATAATTTTATTTCTTTGTGTCTATCTTTTTCTGCAATAGCATTAGAAATTGTTTTTATCATTTCTATTATATAATGTTTTAATATAATAGAAATGATAAAAAAAATTCTAATTTTAAAATTTCATTTTTTAAAAACTGATGAACGAGTTAAATATCTTTGGCTCAAGATACAAATAAATTACTATTGAAAAAAGAGATAAGTTATTGTAAAATACGAGTTTCAATCATAATACGAATCCTAATAAAAGTTTTTATTAGAATATAACGTATTTTTGAATATATTTTTTCAAAATTAGATTGCATTTCATTTCGTCAAATTTTAGGGAACTTTTGTCAATGACTTTCGAAAAACATTACCTCTTTTTTGAAATAAATGTTTTAAATCATAAATTGTGAAAAAATAGAACTCTTCAAAATGGAATTATACCAAGAGAATCTAAAAAGATAATTTAATTTGTAAGATTCTTATAAAAGTTCAAATACCTTATAAACTAATCTTTAAAGACCTTTATATCGGTTTAATTCAAAAAATAGTATAAAAAACTGAAAGCGAAAACTGGTAAGAAGGGATGACAAATTTAATTTGGAATAGTTTGGTAAAAAGTGGAATTCCTGGAAAGAGTTGAATAAGCAATTTTCATCCCTTGGTTAATAAACTTTTTTCACTCTTTTTTTTTTTTAAACAGCGAATTATATTATTTTTGAAAAATGGTAAAGTATGCTAAGATTTTGCTTCAAAATTACTTTATTTATTCTTAGTATCGTTGTTAGACATAAAAATATTAATATGTACATTATTGAAAGAGAAATTCGTGTGTCCTAAATTAACAAGCATGAATTACACTAAAATGCAGACTTAATTTTAGTTTTTAAATAGATATAATTAAATGATTTAGTATTCTTTTTATTTTTAGGTTGTTTACATCAATTATATATTAGTAGGACGATGTCTTTTATTGAAATAATTATTCCCTATTTTCCCCTGAACATAAAGATAATATATCCCTAACAATATTCATAATACTCATTTATTCATAATGGACGCATAAAATAAACTTTCATTAATTGTAGCATCAATTATTTCTCATACAGCATTTCACACAAAGCATAGTGTATCTGTAAAATTTGAATATCGCTTGCATTTTATGGGAAACAAATTTCTGATGTGAGAAAATACGAATAAGATTTTCCCATTTATGATAAGACATTCCTTTTTATAAAAATGTGTATGATGAAACTGAAATAATGATTTTCTAGTAATATAGCTGAAACTATATTATATATAAATGAAAATGTATATAAGGTTTAAGAAACAACTTACTTTAAGTTCAGAATCATATTTTCCTCATTTTAAAACAATCAACTGAGGAAAAAACTATTGTTTTGTAAACAAAAAAAAATTGCAATGATGAAAAGCCTAACTTTTTATACGATTAAAATCATTTTTCTTAATTTCTTCAGTGCGTTTCAAAGTTGCATATCTGAAACAGAAATTTTCGCGAAAATTTCAGATTCGGAAATTTTCTGATATTTTCTGGGATCATAATTTACCGTAACTACGGAAGAACAATATTTGTTTTTATGATGTTCTAACTGGGTCCCCCATTCTATGCTCGGTTGATTTTTTAAAAATAAATCTCAACAAGCCAATCAAGAAACATAAAATTTTTAATCAGGATTTAAATCGAAAACGATGTAATCAAAAACTTTTGAAAAAATAAATGGAGAAAATATTTTTTTTTAATATTTCAAGTAATTTTCTGTAAACTGTAATTTTTTCCAACAAAAAACTCGTTTAGTATAAAATGTAGCGAAGTGAGATATATATAATGCACAAAATCGTGTGACCGATGTATAATTTGATTTTTGAATGAATACAATTTTGAGATGATTTATGCAAAAAAGAATCATATTTTTATCTCAAAGCATATGAAAATAAATAAATATATCGACTTCCAAAACACTCCATGAAGAATAAATTGCCAGAAGAAAAGACCGCCCATATCTTCATGTTACAGAATAAACATAACCATATGGTAATTTTTCTCAGAGGTGGAAAAAAAGGCGAAAAAATTCATTCACTAATTGAGTAATTAAACACTGACTTTAAAACTTTTTATTTATACTTCAACGCTTTTATTGAAAAACAGGTGTATAAATGCACATTATACACGTCAAGAATACCTGCCGTTTGGTTTCATAGATTTTTAAATGGAATACTTTAGATAGTTAAAAAAAAAAAAAAGAAAGAAAAAAGAAAAAACAGAAATTTTGACTCTTTGAAGAGATATTTTCAAGTTTTAGTCATTATTGCTAGTTAGTTTACACGAGCGGTAAACAAAAATTTTAACAAGCAAACAAATATACAAATATTTTTAATACTAAAAAAATTATTTTTTTGCAGTTGCAAAAGTTGTAAAAATGCAGTATTTCAAACGAAAGTTATGCTACAAAGCAGAGTAAAGATGCGTTTCAAAATTTGATTAAATAAATAACAATTGAATTCTAAATAAGTGCACACAATCATCACCGAAGTCCTCTTCTATCTTTCAGTCTCTGCGAGCTACGTCCGCCATACACACACATATACATACATAAATTCCTTCTAACGCATATGCATACTTACACAAACTCCTTTTATGGTATTATTTACCATAGTGGTGACCGGGTGTGAAAGAATAGTTCCAAGTAGCTCATGCATTTCTTAAGAGGCGACTAAAATGGGTGCTCTGTGTATGGCAATGTAGCTGGGAAATTTTCCCCTGGGGATTATACCAGAGGACCTCAAGGGTTTGCCTTCTTTAGGTGTGATAGTTTAGTTTTTATTAACGTCGCCCTAGAAGTAACACGAGGGCTATTGGCGACGAACCTCGTAAATTTGAACCACGGTCAAGTGACGAGGACGACACCTGAGCTGGCCCCTCTCCTAACATCCACACCACGCCAACGGGAGGACTTTGGGCCCCGAACAGATTTAACGTGCATCAGCCCGGCTACACGGCGGGTCTTTAGGCCAAGGATCGAACCCGCGACTGAACGAAAACCGCCGGCCGCTAGTCCACGACCTTGACCACTAGGCTACCGCGGCCCTTTTCTTTAGGTGTGAATACGGGTCTAGACACCCAAGTGACATTTTCTTTTCCATGAGATTTACTGCCTTAGACAGCCATAAGTGAAGAAACCCGGCATACCCTAGTAATCCTTCTATCATCTATCTTTTCAACCAATTTTTATCTTTTTTTAAAACGTTTTTCTGAATTTCACTTGGTGTGTGTGTGTGTGTGTGTGTGTGTGTCATCAAATTTTTGATCGTTAATTTAACTGAACTTCCCATCAAGCTGTTTGAAATTTGGGAATTCTCGTACTCGCCATCAATGCAATATTTAGACGTTTGCGACAAGTTTTAATCTAATATTTTCTTTAATAATGCAGTTTAGCCCAAACATTTGGCGCGATTTCAAAATTGGCACCAAACTTGGATTTGTTGAGCGTTAAATCCGTGAAACGGAAAAGCCAGTACATTTGGCAAAATACTGCCAAAATTTTTGCCAAGGGTAAACTTCCTGAATTCTGTTCCATTTTTTTAATAGAATGACTTTACAAACTCCAAATGCATGTTTTGATTTTATAGTATTATGAATTTCTTATCATGCTCACAAATGTATCTTTTTAAGTAAATTTTAAAGTTAAAAATAACTAACAGTTTTAACTAATATTTCAATAATTTTCTTTAATAAACTTTGCTACCATATAAAAACGTTATTTTTAAAAACGTTGGTTTTTATATCGAATTATTTTCAATTCTTTTTTACGTCTAGATCATAACGTTTTGGCGCAGAATTGCCACATTTGTTTATTGCGCCATTAAAATACTATCTCTCTCTCGTTTGTCTTCAATATTTTCTCACATCTAGATTACAGGGTTACCTTATTTGGAGCAGCATGCCTAAGACTTGCTCTTGAACCTTTGAAATATTATCACTCACTCATCTATATTCAAACGCCTAGCTCATGGCTCCACTTTGGTGCACCATAGCTACATTTGGCTCTTCTGCCTTTTTAAACTCCACCATCACTTATATTGTTATAAATAACCGTGATATGTGAATAGATGGAAATCGTGTTTTTCCATTGTATTACTAATAATTATAAATTATTGGCAATATTTATTTTTAATTTAAAAGTCATTTTTTTCACATTTTTCCGCTAGTAATCATAAATGAAATTACACGCATTTTGATATATCTTTTAAATCTTCGTTACATCTTTATTACTAAATAATTTCAAATAAAATATGTGTTGATGAATTTTCAAAACAATTTGTTACAAAATACATTTTAACAAAGATTTTTGAGATAAATATGTTTAGAATTTTTTTCTGTTGACTAATTAACAAAACAAAATCAACTTAATTTTACGATTCAGGTAATATTACGCTGTTTAAAATTTTATATCTGTGTGTGCTACGTGCAATTACCTTAATAAAGGGGGTTTGAAAGGCTTCATTACCAAAATTGCATTTACAAATTATGCAAAAGAACGAAGTCACTTAATAACATAAGACCATTTAGATCACTATCGTACAATAATAGGAATTAGAAAAAATGTGTTTTATCGATATTCTGAATAGGGAAAAGAAGAAGATAGAAAAAAATGTAAAATAAACATTGAATCACTTCCCCTTTTACATGATAACAAATGTTGAACGAATGGTATTCCATTATGGATTGTAAAAAGAAGTTCTTATTCTTTAGAGAATCACTGCATACTTTGAACAAAAAACCATTTTTTTACTTTGTTCAGGAAAATAGACTACCTTTTTAAGCTTTTGCATTAACACAGCATCCAAGGGAATTTCAAATAATGACCACCACTCCTGTTCTGAATATTTTATTCAACGTCAGCAATCTGAATTGTTATTTTATTCGAAAGCACTATGTTCTATGTAAAAAAAGAATTACAAATATACATGAGTGTTAGTAAAGTTCATTTTTAGTACTGTCTGCGATGAAAGTTTTTTTTTTTTTATCGTTGGAAAATTCTTCCTTTGCAAATACCTAGTTTTAAACATTTTTTGATGATGGATTATGTCTGGAAAACACATAATAAATAACTTTGATTAAAGTTTCTTTTTTGAGAATTTCGTGTCTTTACCTTGTGTTTCCTTTGCATTTTAAAAAACAGAAGAATGCCATGCTAATTAGTGAAAGATTGGATGATTTCACGGATAATTATCTTTTCACCAGGCTATACAACTTCGATTACGTTGAAAATTCTGCAATGTTTTGTACAGAAGAGTTCCTTCTTTGTATGTACAAAAATTGGATTTGAAATATACTTTAAATACAAAATATAATGAGTTATTCGCAAAGGTTTATATACAAAAGGGTTTATATTCTAAAGTTGAAGATGTCATCTATTTTTATCTGACATTTGCGATCAGAAATTTTGAATCATACTGTTGAATGAAAAAATTACAGTAAATTATTCACTATACATTTTTATTTATATACATGAATTTCAATTCCTCAAATTGTTTGGGTTATTCTGAATGTTCTCGCCGATTTTGAAGCAAAATTGGAATGCAGCACATTTCAATTTTGGTATACATTTGAGAAATTATATAGTTGTTATTGTGTTCCACAACCTTTCACCATATTTGGCGCAATTTGAAAATGTTATACATTCAGAATCTCTGAAGTGCTTCAGTGAAAGTCCTTTCTACATATTTGGTTTTATCTCTCACAAAGATTTAAAGTTTTTTCTATCAAGAGAACTTTATAATGATCGAAACACGAGAATATTTAAAGGAGCGAGATTTGATGAATAGTGAATGATGTTGAACATCCCAAAGAGCTCTAACAACTTTTACTGATTTGTCAAGGATACATAGGGTCATGTGTAGTCCTGTTGAAACTCGACGCCATTCCGATTCGATATTTCTCGATGATTTTTTTTCATTTGTTACCAATAATTCTTTTATTTGGGAGCAATACGTTTCTAATTTCATCGTTTCGTTGTTTGGTAAAAGTTCATAATGCAGGATTCCTTCACATTTCACCAGACACAATTTAGGACTATCTTCGATTGAAGACCGACTTTTGAGGGTGGCTAAAGATGGTTCATTTCGCTTTTCCCAAACCTTTATCCATTTATCATCCCCGTTAGTAATTTATTCAAAAATGGTGCTGCCTTATTGCTTTCATTGAGTAAATCGATAATGAAAATGCGATCCTATAGAGTTTCTCCATTAAATCATGGAGAATACATACATTAAAATAGTTTTTGTAATCAAGCTTCACAATATGATCTTAGATGATGGATTTTTATATTTTTGTAACATTTGTTTTTCTTATTTACTCTTATACAATGTGGCTTATTCTCGATCTGTATCTTGTGAGAGGCCTTCCTATGCGTTCTTGATCTTCAAAGTTACAATCTTTGGCAAACTATTTCTGCACATTTCTTTCACATACAACAACTTGGGGATTAATAGCGTTTATCTTGTTTGCCTCTCTTGCAGAAAATTCGCCTTTCCGGTAATAGAAAAGCATTATATGCCATTTTGTTACCTTCTATATTCAAGGTGTATAAAATTGATGATATTTAACGTATCGCAATCAAATGTTTTCAAAATATGCCTTAAATACAATCATTTTCATTTGCTCAATCATTCTGATTTATTTAGATCTGGCCATACGACACGTAACGAAAATCAGCTCGAACTCTTCGACTTAGAGCTACAAACTGGATCCCAGGGATCCAATCACCCCGCATTCTGAATTTCCTGGCAAAATATTGTTTCTACAATTTTTTACAACAATAAAGAAAAACAAATGTTGGAGGGCTATTGGCGATAAACCTTATAATTTGGTCAAGTGAAGAGGATAACTCCTGAGTTAACACCTCCCTCTCTTAAATTCCATACCACGCCGATGCGATGCTTTTAAGCGTCGAGAGATTTAACTTGCATCAAACCTAGCTGCACATCGAGTCTTTAATGACATCAATATTTGAACTCACTAATCGATAAAAACCACCGGCCACGAGTACATGACCAAGACCAGGTAGCTACCCAGGCTACATGGAGGAAGAAAAAACTGCTGATGTTACATTTTTATTCCCATACTTTCCCTTTTCATTATGAGTTACCAAATGAATCCAAACTCATTTCCATACCCGAAGGAAATGCAAAGAAACGTTTTGCTTTCAGCGCCGTATACTCATCAACTGGCAATAAAACTTTCCCCTTTCCGCATAAGGGACCAGATAAAGTGGAACTTATTTCCACATCCAAATTATTTGCAAAGAAACGTTTTAATTTCATTGTCATATAACTTCTATTTGCAATTAACTACCGTAAAGCATTCTGAGTTTTAGAATATGCGAAATCTTCATTCCTTGTTTCAGTGCAGAGATTATTCAGAAGAAAATATGTAACTTATACGTCAACCCATCGGAGCTTTCTGCACTGATTACGCTAACGCATGAAACCTATTTTGTAAAAGAAAGGGACTTGGTAAACCAACCGCTGTGTTTAGAGTTTTTGGCTGTTTAACACTTTTCTACAAGAAATCAATAAGTCTCTCTCTAATGGTGAACTCCATTATTACGATATATTACTCGTTCTGTTTCCAGAAGCAGTTCTCTGTTAATGTGAAGACATGTTTTGTAAATGATTTTCTTATTGGCCCATACTTGCTATCACATCCACTCTATGCCACATTGGATCGCATCTTTGTAAAAAATGTGTTATTAAGATGGTATGAAATTGTTTCAACGGCCTTATGAAATGAAATGTGGTTTCAGCACGATGGGCTCCAGACCATTTCGAAATTAATATACGTAATTATCTTAATGAGACTGTATGAGCGGGTTATTTTATGGTGTCATTTAATTATGAGCATTTATTTCTTTACAATTTTTATTACAAGACGACACTTCACAAGCATGAAATATACACAAAAAAAAAGAATGGACTTTAGTCCTTCAGCAAGCTTAACGCTCATCAAGGCATGTTTCGCCTTCGGGGGGGTACGTCGTTTCTGCCACAGGGGCTGGCGAACTCTACACATCTAGAGAGTGCCAGTGCCTCACAGAAACCTTTTTCCTTCGATTTATTGGACAAGGCGTAGCAATCGTTTCGCCTACTTCTTCAAGCAATTTTATCAAGTATAGAATTTTTCTTATAAGCACACATCAAAACAATATTTACGAAATTTAAATTTACTCTGATTCGAACTTTATTGTAAAATTTACTGTCACTTCTACATTTGTTCTAATAGCCTGATTTAGCTCTAGCGATCAGACACACGTTTCAATAGGAACTGTTCGTTTAATTCTTCGAATACCTTCAAAAGAATACGAGAATTACATGGTAAACGCTTCCAAGCTGGTATCGATGTTCATTGTGACACAAATAAGCATTAACTGTAATTGTTTATTAAATCAACATCTTTTCATTTTCATACTATTTCTTGCTTCCTCGTTCTATATTTTTTTTCTATTTCCAATCAGATTTCGAATTTCCTTTTAAAATATTTTGTGTGTTCATTAAATAACGAGACTAACGCTGCTACAGAAGAAGTATTCATGCGGCAGCCGACAGCTGTTTAGCGTGGAGCCTTCTCTTTCGAATGCAACGCCTCTCGTTTCTGGGGATAAATCAGTATACTCGTAGCATTCGTTCACATTGGAGTCATTTTTTGTTTCGTCTTAAAAATGATCAGTGAGCAATGAATTGCTTAAAAATTCACATGAAACTTGCAAAACACTCTACTGAAACTTATAATTTTTGAAAGAAGTGTATGGCAATGAATGTTACCCTGCTCCAGTGTTTTTCAATAGTTCAAGTGTTTTCAAGATGGCCGAGAAGACGTTGAAGATTATTCACACCCGGCTTGCTCTTACACGTCAAAATTGGGTGGGACTATCGAAAAAACAGGTAATCTGGTTAAATTTGACCGTCCGTTAAGTATTCGTGCGAGTGCTGAGACTATAGAAATTCCCATAGAATCCGTCCGGCAAATTGTTCTTCCAAAACAATGGTACAGCTCATTCCACATTATCTCTCAAGAGGTTTTAGCCATACACAATATGCAAGTATTAATCCATGTGCCTTATTCCTCGGATTTTGAGCCATGCGGGTTCTATCAGTTTCCTAAGGGGATACCTATTTTGAATTTTGAAAGGGGCACCATTTGAGTTCCATTAAGCTGTAAAGGAGAAATCGGAATGCGTCATAAGGAAACCGTTAGAAGACTTCCAAAAATGTTTCAAAAAGGGGAAGACTCACTTGGAGAATTGTAGGGATAGAGGAGGGCTGCACATTAAAGATGATAATAAGTAAATATGCATGACAAGAAAATAAAACGTTTTATAAAGTCAGTCTCGTTATTTCATAACCACTCCTTGTATGCTTCGTTATCGACATTCTACTATGAATTAAAGTTTTACAATTTGTCGAGGAATATTATATTTAATGTTTGCTGATATTACTTATAATGATATAGATATTATTAACGCAATGATGAGTAGCAATACATATGTAAGACAATAAAGAAACATCTGTACTTATAAACATTCTAAGTATCGGTACTAGATGAATCAAAATAAAACTCTACCTCCCTCTCCATAAATGACTCATATATATATATACATAAAAATTATCAAACTGATAATTGAATTATTTTTTTTTGTAGAAGAAAACGGATTCAGAAATATAAAAAAAAAAAAAGAAATGTTTGATTTAAAATTTGTTGATCATTTAAAATGACGCGATCATATAAACTTCGTTTTTGCCGCAATATGTACCATTTAGTGTTTACTTTAAATATCATCATTGAAAATATCATGTATATCAGTTAAATAATTTATTTATTAGTATGGTTCTCTGGAAACTTATCCACGGATTTTGAAAGAGTAATTTTCGAGAGGAGAGAAATTTTCTCGTCATTTTTTCTATTTACTTCTATTTACTTAGCACTTAGGCTGAGCAAATACTTGTCCGTACAATGTTTCCGTGATCCATTTCAATATTTATCCAGTCACTTGATGTCGTTAATGTGGCTCGGTGGTCTAGGGGTATGATTCTCGCTTTGGGTGCGAGAGGTCCCGGGTTCAAATCCCGGCCGGGCCCTTTTTTCCCAAAAGAAACTGAGTACTTGATGTAATAATTTTGTACTGTTTGTGGGAACGAAATATCTTTCCATACGTAAATGGTGGGGGTTGGTTTTATTAACATCGCATTAGATGCAACACTAGGGCTATTGGCGATGGAACTTGAAATTTTGAACCTCGGTCAAGTGACGATGACGACACCTGAGCCAGCACTTTCCTCTCTCAACTCCCACTCCAACCCGTATTTATAAATCAAATATATAAATACGGAGAGCATATCTTTTAATAAGTCATATTTTAGTGCGCGAAATCCTTAAAGAAAATTTTACCTTCATAACATGCTTAGAAAATTGGTATAAAAATGTATTCAAACATATTTAAACTCTATTTATCAATCTAATTTTAAAAATATAATGGCTTATAAATTCACTGATTTTTGCCAGTTATAATGTACGAGTATTATCCACAGCGCTTGTAATTTGTGTTATGCTTCCCATACTTATACTTATGTCATATACTTATCTTTTCGCTAACCATCAATAGCCTTTTTATAATATATAACATTCAATAACTCTTACATAACTTATAGTTAGCTTTAGTTACCTTTGACAATATTACATTGCCTTTTAATAACAGATTCATTTGATATCATAATTTATATAATTTTTTTAGAATTTATGATATTCAATATCATTTTGAAAGTTTATTATTTCCAGTAGCTTTTTGATAATTATAAAATTTAACTTTATTCTACTATATTACGATTCGTTAATAAATTGTGATATTTGTGATGTGTTCTGAAATTAATACTTAACTGATTTGATTTTATAAATGTAGCATTAAAAATATACGTAATTAATTTACATGTATGTAATTTGAAGAAAGAAATATCAACACATAGATTAATTACAATTGTGGCTTAAGGTTTCAGACTACGTTCGGAACCATGATTTTGAAAAAAAGTATAAATGAATAATTTTTTTTTTTTTGATATTTAGTATCATCCGAATTGGAATGTACATAAAAAAGCATATCAAAAGTTTTATTACAATGAAAAAACTTTAAAATGCAATTTTTTACCATAAAATAAAAAAAAAAATTGCACATTTATAAAATATTCTTCTTTCATGAAAAATCTTTCTATAATATTGTTATTCAGCATATGTATTGATATGACACTTGTGCAGAGCCTGAAACAGGTTTTTTAATAATTTACATTATTTGTAGAGTTATTAAGAGTCGAATTAACAACACGTGTTTTTTTTTAAATATTCCTCCATTCTTATGCATTAAAATGTGAATAAATCCACTTATAAATTATACATTGCAAAAATTCTAGTTCAGGATTTTAAGAATAATATGAAAAATATTTTTACCAAATTCCATCAATATATAAAAAAACATTCGAGTTATTACTTTTCAAAATTTATAAACATAGTGAAAATTATATTCTTCAGAAAATAGATTTAAAGTTAAAACTTGTTCAGAAAACAAAGGATATGTCTGATATTAAAATACTTATAACTTGATTTCTATGTACCGTAGCTACAAATGGAAGGTAGCTTTAGAAAAAAAGATTTCAAATATTTTAATGGATAAATAAAAAAATTGGTATTTTCTCCGAAATTCGAATTTTTATACAGACAACCTTAATGAAACAAATCTTAGAGATAAATTAAAACAATAGCGCATGTATTACTGCGATTCATTACTGAATTCATGGTTTGAATTTTAAAGTTTTTGCAACTTTTGTACTGAAGTCGTGTACTTTATTTTACCTTATATTTATAGGAGTCCCGAGGACAGATTTCTGACATTTATGCACAAATGATTTTTATGTCTACAATTAGATAAACATTGCTGAGTTTCTCTTTTAGCTTTCTTTCGCCTTTTTCAATTTTTTCAACTCTAACAATTTGAACTGAAGTTAATGTTGAAAGTTTTTATCTATATTTGAGCTTATTACACACAACTGCAGTAGAACTTTTAAATCCAATAATAAGTAAATAAAAATCACAAGCAGCCAAGTCATCAAAATAATGTATGAAATTTGAGTATCAATACTTTAGATATCGGATAGAAATACATATTTAAACAGAGCTTCATGTTTTTGGTATACTTAGTACTTTCGAATCTTATTTTTCATGTTCATTATTGCAAAAGTAAAGATGTTCTTTCTAAAACATGTACTTTTTTGAAGATAAAGGATCTGTGGAAGTAGAATATTATTACGTCCGAAATCGTTAAATATTATTCGAAATCTTAAAATTTTCTTCTTCAAAATATTATTCAATAATTGGTGGGAATTCAGAAATATGTGATTTTAGAGTTTTATAAAGCGAGAAAAAATATATTTAATAATTTTAGTGTGTAATTATCCACTTTTTTTCTTAACAGTGTTTGATATGCGCTAATTCTCTATTTAATATTTTCTTTCTGAATTTACTGATGTTTTGAGAAATGTGGCGGAAGTATTTTTGTTGCAAAATTCTATAAAATATGTTGAAAATGTTGAATGACATCTTATCTTCACAAATGTATGAAATGCTAAATAAATATTTGGGGACCAATTTCTTACGAACCTCATTTTCAAACCCAAATTTACATAAAAATTTGAAAAATATGTTATTACATGAAAAAAATAAGATACACATACGTAGTTGAAAAAAGTAATTACATCGAGAATATTATATTTCAGAAGTTAATTAACGCAATTAATTAATTGTATTAATTACTCCATTAACATCAGAGTTCCTTATAGCTTTAAATATAGATAAATATTCTCCACTTGGGAATGAAATTATAAAAATATTCACGATACCTTCTTTATTAAATAGTGAAATGAAAATATTCATTTTTATAAAATTAGAAAGTTTAATTAAGTAATTAATTAATCGATTAATGTTATATTTTAGTTTATTTTAAATCTGTAACATTTATAGTAATACTTTCGAGCTATGACGAATATTACGAAAGTTATTCAGAGTATCCTTTCCATTCGATATTGTAACCAGAAGATGTATTTTAGAGAATCAACATATTTAATTAAGTGAATTAATGAAAACATTAATATTATATTTCAATTTCTTTTCAGCCATTATTATTCATACTAATTTTTTTCAGCTATGAAGAAAATAACGAATGTTATTAAGAATGCACCTTCTTTTGACGTGATTATGCGTTTCTTCAATATTTAATTCAATCTTTTGATCTGTTTTATTTCAGGAATAACAAATGCTTACCAAAATGTATTCTACTGGTTGTAGTGTAAAACTGAACTCATTTCTTTTTATTAAATTTAATGACTTCAAAAAAGGAATCCAAAAAATTAAGTGGGTTCGGCCGGGATTTGAACCCGGGACCTCTCGCACCCTAAGCGAGAATCATACCCCTAGACCACCGAACCCCAAACATATGTTTTAGAATGTGCATCATAATCTTTTAATAATAGAACAATATTTCTGTTCCTTTCTATTACGTTACGATCATCAAATATACACAGCTGTTGCATTTTCTGACCAATGTTTTTCATGTTCATCTAAAATTGATTACAAATAGGGAATTCATTGCAAAAAAGTCTCATTTATATATAAAAAAAGTCTCATTTATAATAGAAACATTCATTCATAATCATGGCACACACTTGTTTATAAAAAGAACTCTTAAATTATAAATGCAAAAATTTGATTCATGAGGAATGTTTTTGTTACGTATTTTGAAATCAAATGAAATTTATTATTGCTATATCAATAATATTTTAAATAATTTATATAATATAAACAAATTAGAGCTTTGTGAATGAGATATCGGCAAATAATACTGTAAAGCAAGATTATTGATTTAATTTATTTTTAGCGGGTTTATTTAAATATAGTTTGCCGAAACAACGTCCAAAACTCAATTTTAAATCCAAATCATTTTTTAAATTTCAATTTTGATACTGTTTTGATTGATTTTAAATATTTGCATGATATCATGACCAAATTTTTTTTTTTTTCATCTTGTGTATTTGTTTTGTATAATTTATTGCAGAAATGTCTCTGTTTATGTATAAAAAAATAATAATTGAACGGAAATAATCATTAACCACTTAAAGAACATTCATGACAATAAAAGTATTCTACCATTTTATGGGATAAATAAAATCTTAGCATTGCTTTTCAAAATGCTTAAGTCCTCTTTCCTCCTTTCTGACATTAAATTTCTTTAACTTTCAACTATACGAAATCGTTACTATGAAGGTGTTCCAGGAAATAAGGGACCATGTCTCCTTTTCGGTGATTACGTACAAACTGATCACTTTTGGGAGTGAAGAAATCGATAAACACTCAGTGACTGTCAAGGTCTATCCAAAACTTTTGTTAACACAAAATCGCATTTTCTTCATGTACTTTTACTAAGACCCAGCGTTCAATTTACTCCACGGTTGCTCAATGACCGTTTCAATGTCATACATTCTTCTTTCAAAGCGTAAGGAAATCAATTCGGGATTTACATTCGAGTTTTACGAAAGCCGAAGAAATGTTTAAACTCTGTCATATTTTATTAAACTTACAGATTTTAATAACATTTCGCTACTAAACCCGAATGTCTGGTAAGGGAGTTTGCTGCGAGTTTACCACATTCACTGGTATCAACAGAATCAGTCTGAGAATATCAAATAAACTTACTTTCAAAACTTTCTCAATGAGGACTTCATTCTTATTGTTCATGATAGATTCTTTATTAGGAATATTTTTAGTGGGTGATCAGTTTTTGTCCTTATAATGAAGTAAGGACAGCCTCGCTCTCCAATCGCTTGATGATTTTTCTGTATTGCGCAGCATCGATGGTAATGTGAATCCTGTATCGATCAGCGTCGATTCAACTAAAACGTTACATTGTAAATCGGAGAATAGTTTAATAAGTCCCTTGATTTGATCGAAAAGGATTTTTGATGCTTCAAAAGTTATTATTTGTTGTATATTTGGATAGCCATCATGCTGAAAGATTCACTGACTTCCAAGCTGTTGCCTGATAAGGTTTACAAATATCTGAAACTATTCATCTTGTCTTCAATGAAGGTTCCTTTTCCAACATTAGCAACAGAAATTGTCCCTCGCTTCAAACCATGGTTTCTTCTCCACTTTTACTATAGGAATCATTTGTATGGTGCAGAAGTTTACAGAAGGAGATACCAGCTGAGGTGTCATCTTTGACGTTTAAACGATACTCGAAATTGCAAGATCCTCTTTCAATGGCTAACGTGTTGCTTCTCAGAGTGACGGAAATAAACAATGACATCTCATCTCCGCAGGAACGGCATTCAGGAGTTTCAATACTTTTACATTTACCGCGTCTAGGAAGTATTCCATTAATTATCAGCAGTAAAAAAATATGATTTTCAAATAATTGAAATCCTTAAGACTCTAATCAGGAGGCCATTTTGATTTCGTATACGTACCTCTCTACCAACTCTGTCAAATCGATACTATTTTGCCTCTTTGAATGCAAATAAGTTCTTCCAAAAGAGCATAAAATAATAGAAGTTTCTGTAGAATTAGATTTACTCTAGGCTTTTAAATATATTTTAAATATAGGGAAATCCACAAGCAAATCCTGGGAATTGTGATAAAATTATTTAAAAAAAATCACATGGAAAATGTAATTCCACAGAAACCTTCTTTATTTTTGCTCTTTCGGAAGAACTTATTTGCATTCATATAGAAAAAATAGTATAAATTTGAGAGAGGTGGTATAAATTCCATAGGATTAACATTCCGTCCATGAAATAAAAATGGCTGGGAAAAGGGAGCATTAAAAATATCAATTTTCTTGCTCTTAGAATGCATCGTTTCCTTTGATTTTCTATGGATGTAAGTGGGTTTCTTGGCTGAACTCTACAAATAAAAACCCTTCAGATAGGAAGTTCTTTTAAATGTTTCCACATTAACAACTGTACTAATTGACGCAGCAACGTATTCTGTTAGTTTCAGAGCTAATTTTGGGTTTAAGATAATACATTTCTTACTTGATCTAAACTCGGACATCCCGATCATTCAAAATTCTTCGTTGTCCGCTACGAGGTGTGTTAAGAAAATTTCTTTGAAATTTTTCGCTGAATTGTTTTTTTCTGAATATTTCTTTCCAATATTTCGAATAGTACACTGACTTTTGATTGTTTTTATTTATTCTTAACTCAACTTATTGTAAACATCAAAAGACATGTTCTTTCTTCAAGGCATTTTATATGTGACAGTAACAACTAAAATAACTCGCTCACTTAAGATTCTATTTTCAATCATGACTTTCAATATTACTTCATTATTGCTTAAATGAAAATGTAATCATAAGAAATTCTACAAAAACACTTCCTTTTGTAGATTATTGTTAAGTGAATATTCCAGAATTTTTCAAATTCTTGAAATAAAAATTTGATGTTTATCACTTAAGCTTTTATAGAATATTCATTTTTCTTATAAAATATAAAACATTTCCTTAAATTTAACTAACAAAAAATATCTTAAATTCTTTAATATTGTTATTTTAATTGGTGTAAGAGGATCTTTTAACCAACTCTATATAAAAATACTTTTTGATTAAACAAACAATACGAAAGAGGAACTCGGAATTCCGAAACATTTATAGCTTTATTTGCTAATTATCGATTTTTTTCAAAGTATATTGTTCTGAGAAACAGATGTTAATTGGTATAAATATATTATACATTTTCATACAAAATAAGTCTAAAAAATAATAATTGTTATATTATTCATTATATCATATGAATAGTTTTTTGATTAGTGCATTGCGGATTAAAAGCTCAGTATAACATAAATCAATGTAATAACCTTTGTAAAGGATAAAAGATTGTTTATATACAATCAGTGAGAAGTCCAGATATTCAAAAAAAAAAAAAAAAAAAAAAACATCTCACATTATATATCTCTTCATCCCTGTATGGACCCATTGCGTAAACTGATTTATTATCCTCCTTTTAATGCAGCACTCAATGGTAAACCACATTATGTAATCTGGTAACCATTCAGCCGTTTGCTTTTGGATCTTTTTTCAAATCGTGATATAGCGCTGCTCACATTTTCGCCCATTCCTTACGACAAATGTCAATTTTCGGTTCAGTAAGGGATTTAAAATTTTCTCACGGGTTACATACCATGCTTGCATTTCATTACAACTGCTTGTTTTAATACACTCTACATTAAAAGGCTCTCGATTCCCAGACGTGTTCTTTAAGTGATTCTAAAACAATAAGCGTTAGCATGTGACTAAAGTAGTTCACCATAACTTGGTTTAACTGTCATTGAACTGTATAAATTTTTATTTTGTGGTGTATTTTCTTATCAATAGAAGAATATTCAATTAAATTAATGTTCAAATTCGAAATTAATTTTTAGATACCAGAACGTTGAAATACGTTGTCGGGTATTTATTCTATCTACACATTTTCAAAAGGTACATAAACTCCTATAATGCGTATAAATAATGACACTTAAGGCGCACACAATACATATAAATATATATAAACATATATTTTTAATAATTTAATTAGTAGAATAACATTTTTTTTTTTTTGAAAAAACTAGAACATTACTGGAAAATTAAAAAGGCTTACATTAATACAAATTATACTTAGAAACTAATACAGAATTGTTTATCTATATATTATTAAACTGTAAAACATTAAACTTAATTTTATGAATGAAAAAAAAAAATCACTACTATTCTGTATAGTAACATCAAAGTTTTATATGAAACCACAGATGACCAGATTGATTTTTAAATGTGAATGAAGGTCACATTTTTAAAACTGATACATTATGGACTTTTATTTCATTTTTATTGTCATGCCATTTTTAAGCCTTCGTTGTTACTAGTCACCAAATGAGCTGTTCATAGTAAATTAATGTAATTTAGTAGGAATTAGTAAGATTCACACACACACACACACACATTTCAATGCTTGGGAATCATTTCAGATTCGCCGAATTTTTCATTCGTTAGGAGAATAGGCAAAATGTTTTATATGAGCTGCAGTTTTATAATAAAAATAAATATCTGTTATTATTTTGAATAATAAATCTAAACTTTATTCTTCTAATCTAAACATGACAATTTTCGTGAAATGTGTTGTGAAAATTGTATCAAAGAGAGAAATATGTTCTTTTATTGAACAGTATAAATTCGGTTTATTTGCATAAGTCAATTGATAGCAAAATGTGCTTTTATATGAAAAAGAAGATGTACGACATTTTTCACCAATTATAAAATCCTAATTTATCCCTTACCTTCTTTAAGTATTCAATTACAAATAGAATGAAATTACTAAAAAAATATTTTACCCAGAAATCCATGAGTGATATCTCTTCAATATTTGTATCTTGGTAAGGCTGAGACCCTCTCTGAATTCTATTTAAAACTAAATATTTTACTTAACCTTTAATTTCCTATTGACCTCCTCGCATTATTTTAAAATTCGTTTTAAATAATGACAAAGAAATTTTGGCATTTCGGATTGAGAAGGCTCAATTAATGAAACTTTTCGAAAAAATTATCATTTGTTGATAAAAAAAAAAAATTATTCTCTAAGAACTAGATAAAATAAACTCATACCTCTAGAAGTGGTGCAGTCCTCACAGGGTCAAAGGGATAACTTTTAGATCCGCCTTAAAATAAAGTCACAGTATGGGTGCTGAGTGTAAAGATGTTCAGTAAATTTGTGACATTGGGCTATTCGCGGTTTCTCTTCACTAACCTTGGGGACTTTCAATTGAGATTGATTGCTTTCGCTAAACAACCTTTGCCCAACCAAAAATGAAACGAGATTCATAAAGTTAGTACGTAAAGCAGTTAGGAATGAAGTGAAGTTGTTAGGTTTGGAAATATATAAACTACATCTGAAGGAGGATCTGAGAGAGGCGCTGTAGGTGAGATGAGGTGAAGCTGAAGTGTCAGATAAGAGAAAGGAGGAATTAAAGTCCATAGTAGAGGGTTCGGGCAAGGATTGCTGTAGAAAGATTTGACCTAGTGTTTTCAACAGTTGTTCTAGAGTCTGAGTTGCATCCGAGGAAGGACTAGAGGTACGAGTCTGTTGGATTACTATTGGTGGGTTGAATTAAGGTATTAGAAAGCTTATCCGAGAGAGCACAATCTTTTCTGTTATAGTAAATATAAACTAATAAATTGTGAAAGTTGTTTTGGTGGTTTTGTAATTATTTGTGTCATAGTGTTTAATAATTGAATCTAGTGATGGAACAAGAGGACGCCCTGGTCAGGCGGGCCTCACAAATTTAAAATTTGAAGTTAATAATGTAATTGTGTGATGTGCAGAAGTTAGTAAGATTGGATTAGAATTAGTCGTCACAGAAAATATTCAAATTTGGTGCGCACGCATTTTTATGTCAAAGCTAACTGTCACCAGATAGAAAGGAAAGGTTTCTAGAAACTGGGAATTAACCCAATGTCGGCACGCCAATGAGATTAAGAGGACTGCGTTACTAATCCCAAAGAAAGACGCTGGTGCCAGAAATGATGGACCGTCCCAAATTTCCAATGCATAACAGATGAAAATCATTCTTTTATGTAAATAGATATCTGAAATAATTGTTTGTGTCATTGTATAAGTCTGACTTTAAGGATAATAAATTTTCAAAAAATAAAGGAAATAAAAATAATAACAATGATTTTCTTTCATTCAATTCTTATTGAATTTTAATAAAACTCTCATAAAAAATAAGTTTCCTCAGCTATCAACTGATGTTTAAACTTAATTTGAAATCTAACCTGAAACCACTATAAAGTTTTTCAAAATGGGATAGATTCATTCAAACCCCATGAAAAACTTTGAGCCTCTCTCAGTATTTCAAAGACTTTAAATTATTTCACTTTATAATGTCTTGGTATATTAAGGATCAATTTTCTTGTTGTTTCTGGGAATTAGGAGAGCTTTGTATTCCTTTAATTACTATTTTTATTCCATTGTAAAAAAGTGCGATACATTAAATATTAAAAATTCCTATTTTCGAGAAAAGCAAGATATCTTTTTTTTTTCTTTTTCGAATAATTTTTTACTTAATTTAAATAAATACTTTTAATTTGGTAAAACAGAGAAAATTTAAGTTTATTTCGTCGAGAGACAATATTCTTTTACAAAATAATATGGTGGTTTTCTTTTTATTTATATTTTTATACATTTATTATTTGGAAAGAACGAATGGGTAGTTATATAAAAACTATATTTTTCTATTTTATTGGAAAATATTTCATTAACTGAAATTCTGAGTATTTCAACTAGTTCAATATTAATAGCAAATATAAATTTTTTGAAAAAAAAAATGAAGTACAGACATGTTTCAAAGGTTATATGAACATTTAATTAGCATTTAATATAAAATGTATTACGAGAAGATAATTTTTTCTTCTTTTTTTATATTCATTAAGGGAATTTTATTTCGTTTCGTTGAATTCTGGAGGGAAAAAAATTAGTAACTTTTAAAACAACTAATTTTTTTTCTTCAGTAATTTAATAACGCTCTTCAATTTTAAAAAGTTAAAAGGTTTTCAAAATCTAATTTCACTACTGATGTTCATAAAAAAAAGTATTATTCTTTCAAAGATATTTATGGAACAACAAGTAAACTTCAAATATAAAAATAAAAGTTTAACACAAGCTCTATTTGAGTTTCAATATTGAAATTTCAATAGATATCAGAATTATCAAGAGATGAAGAAAATGATCAAATGGAACATTCTGTTAAGAACAAATAAATTGCATTTCAAGGAATTTGGAAAGATATTTTTTTTTATTTTACATATATATATATATATATATATTATTTTTTTTCTCCTTCTTATGACAATATTTGTGATAAAGTTCTGAGTAATGGAAATATTAATTTGCTTACAATTGTACATAAAAAAATTTATATATGCTTCCCTCCTAATTGAAAAAATCACTGAAATAAAATTTCAAATAAAGTTTAATTTTAAAGTATCTACCATTCACTCAGTTTTTTTGGAACTTAAACCCATCGTTAAATTACTACCTTTTTCAAAATCTTAGTAGCTTACGATTGATCATTCCATGATATTGCTTTCAAGATGGAAAAGGTGACTGTCATGCGAATATGGAATCCACGGATCAAAGAAGGCCATACCAGATCTCAACTACCCTCCCCCTCTCGCTTCTTTTCCCTCCCCACTGCTTACAACCGAGATAACAGACAAGTTTTGTGCTGCCTTGTACAGAGACGTCATAGTTGACGTTTATTTTAGATGTTATCATTCAAAAGCTTCCAGTATCTCACTTTTCTTTTCTTTCTTTTTTTTTGGAATGCATATCAAGATGGTAATTGTCAACGGACTTCATAATTTTGAGCCTCGAACAAAAAGCCATCTACAAAGTGACGAGGGTGGCACTGAGTTGGCTTTTCCCTCTCAAACCTTCCACACGATGCCAACAAGTGGAATTTGAGCTTCGATAGATTTAAAGACATTAGTGGAAGCACGCGTATATTTAGTGGCATCAGGACAAGTCTCGACGAAAACAGACGGCCCTGAGTACATGAGCATGATCACTAGGCTACCGTTGCCATCATCCCCCCCCCAAACTTCTACATCTTGCCAAAGTGAGAATCTGGGATCCCACACTAGTTTACCCTGTAAAGTCCCACTTCACAGCGAGTGTTTAGTGGCATGTGGACTCAAACCCATGACTCAACGAAAACAACAACCATGGCATGTCTGCCACCATGAACACTAATGCTAAAGAGGCCACACGTTGAGTCCGAGGTAGCATAGATGGACTGCGTAGTGACAATTATTGCGACATCCATTAATGCTGCCCCCTCCGAAGCTTACCTTGCTTAGAAAAACTCTGGCATCATGATCCTGGGGTATTCTGCAAATCTTTTTTTTTAAAACGTTTTTCTGAATTTCACTTGGTGTGTGTGTGTGTGTCATCAAATTTTCGATCGTTAATTTAACCAACTTCCCATCAAGCTAGAAATCTGAAACCTTGGGAATCGTTCTCACTAGCCTAACAATACGATATTTGGACATTTGCGACAAGTTTTAGCTAGTATTTTCTTCAATAATGCAGTTTATCCCAACCACTTGGCGCGATTTCAAAAATTGGCATCAAACTTGGCGATTTTTTTGTTTGGCTGAACGTTAAGTCCGTAAAACGGACCAGGGTAGCCACATTTGGCAAAATACTGCCAAATAATTCTTGTCGCCAAGAGTGATTGGGTTAAACTGCATTCCAACCATTTAATTTACAGAATTAATTAATTAATTTTAGTTACTTTTAACGTTTTTATGTATTTCACTTGGTTCGTGTTTCTGTGTGTGTCATCAAATTTTCTATCGTTAAATTAACCAACTTCCCATCAAGCTAGAGTTCTGAAATTTCGGGAACCGTTCTTACTTGCCTAACAATGCAATATTTAGATATTTGCGACCAGTTTTAACTAATATTTCAATAATCTTTCTTAATAAATTTTGCCACTATATAAAAACGTTG
>BMAW01047035.1:0-12442 GCA_019974015.1 Nephila pilipes | reverse complement strand
CCTGTAATTGAATATTTCATTGTTATTTATCTTCAAAAATAAAAATTTGCTTAGTTTTTGATATGTAAACTTTTATTTATTTCAAATTTAATGATTTTTGAATAATTTAAAAATCAAGAGATAACTAAAAAATTGTAGAAAACCTATTTAATTTCATTGGCTATCCACGAAAAAAATCTAGTGTATTTACGAGATCCCAATTAAATCAAATTAATTTACTCTTTCAGCAAAGTTAAACTTAAATTATTAAGAAAGTCTTTCCATTGTTAAAACTAAGGTTCAATAAAAATTACAGGGACCAGAGTGGCAAATGACATAAAAAGTTTCAAATTTTATTTCATTTAAGGTTTTAGATACCATTCATTAATGAGAAACTCATTTGTTAAAAGTCCTACAATTCAAAAAATGAAATTTTTTTTATACGAAGTTTGAAATTTACATTTAAAAAACAAACTTGGTATCTGGAATCATGAAATACACTTTTAGTTATTTAACTGTTCTAAATAAAGTAATTGTTTAAGATAAAATATATTTCTCTCTTTAATTCATTCACAATGATACCTTTCTTGTCTGGCTATGGTAATTAAAAAAATTAAAAAAAAATTTTTTTTGGTTGAATGTGCGATATTTTTGCTATTTTTTTTTACACAGCTCTTTATATAGTTTCTTAAAATTCTCTATACTAATTTTAAATTTATGATAAAGTTAAATACATAAACTAAATGTTATATCTGATGATCGTTAATCATTATTGATTTATAGTCGATTAATTATAGGAATAAATTGTAAATAAAATCTTATCCATGTTACTTTTCAAAAAAAAAAAACACCAAACGATGTTTTTAAACCATGTTTTAGATTTCATTCTTATATTTTCTTTTTATTTAAGCAATTATTTATTTTTCGTGTTATTTTAATGCAATCTGTCTAATTTCATTTCACATGTTATACAGCGTTTTAAATGCCTGTGACTTGTGACAGCGTTTTAAATACATGTGAAATATATATAATGTGTTAACTTTATATTTTAAATTTTGTTCAGAATTTAAATAATTTTATTTACATTTTCATTCTTGGATTTGTAAATTTTAGGAAATTCGGCTGAAACTATTACATTGATAGACCATTGGCTTTTTCAAGTAATCCTGAATGGCTTTTATTCTGTTGACTCGTTTTTTTTACTTAGGTGAGATTTAATACATTTGTAATTCCTATTTTTTGTTGTTGTCGTTTTTGATGTGACTATTTCAATATAGAGAATTAATAGTTACTGTAAATACTTTTTTTGCTTTGATTAGTTACTTAAAAATAGGAGGCTTTATTGAAAATTAAGGTGTACCTGGATTCTAATTTGTTCATTCATTACCTAATTTTCCCATTTCTGGTTTAACCAAAAGCTGCATGTATATCCAAAGTTGTGCATTATTCACTTTTTAGTATCATCTCCATCCCTTGCTACGCAATTGATCCAACTCATTACTGGTCGGACTGACATTTCAAAGAAGAATTCAGGTGGTTGTTATCGATTCTAGGCTTTAACGAGAGCTTTCTCTTCTTTTTCGGAATGAAACTGATTTTCTTAAATTCCTCTTTTCATCTCATCAAAATGTGAGGCCAGGAGCAATGAAGCTTTGTGTTTCAACCACATCTTCATTTGGGTCACTATCTTCTTCAGCTCTTAGCCCGCCAATGACATTAAGGAACAAGGAAAACAAATGCGTTATATAGAACAACAGGAATTGTGGAATTGAACAACAAGAATTGCATTTTCAGAAATAACAAGAATTGTGAAAATCTGACAAGAAATAAAAAAAGACATCATCTTGATGGCATTACCTTTTGACCTTGATGGAATTACTTTTCAATTAAGCCTCGTATATTGTATTTTAAAAGGTGAATTTATTTTTACTTAATAAAGTTTGGACTCGATATATGATTAACTAAAATTTGTGCGTAGTTTATGATGTAGAATACTCACCTGTGACATCTCAGAACTAAATAGCGTTTTTGTATTTAATCATGGAATTTACGAAATTTTCTGTTTTAGATGCACAACAAAAGTAAGATTAGGCTTAAGATAACAAACAATTATCAATCATACAGAGGTGGAAAGGAACTGTAAGTGTAAAACACTAAATTAATTCATAATCAAATTTAACCTAGAATCAAGACTCGACATATTACGAGTTCAAGTCAGCTACGCTAAGAGGAAGTGAAATTATATCTTATCACAATACATAAATATAAATGTTAATTTCTCCTTGATTCTCTTAAAAATTGCTCCTAAAGACTGTATTATATACAAAAGTAGAAGTAGTTCACTTCATATTTTAGAATATTTCAACGCACGTTTGAGGGAAATGATCATAGTTCTGATTGCAGTAGAATTGATTGATTGATCAGAATAAAATTATATTAAATACAACAAAAATAAGAACGGACTTCGCATACTTACTATCTTGAATTAATTATTAATATTAAGAACCTTATTACTCAAAAATAATTTCGGTATACATTAATAATGTATTCATACGCAAATCCTATTTTGTAGAATATTTGAGCGGTAGAATAAAATTTTAATGAATATATTTTACAAACAAGTTTAGGATTGTTCTTGAAATTCTTGCTTTATGATCCTATACTATGATACCAGTCCTTTAGTCATTTTTTTAGGTCAATTTTTTTTTATTCAGTATATTCTATAGCTCTTGCTTTGTTATCATGCTAAAACAATTTATCTTTTAGGACTAGATTTCCGTTAAGTGTTGTTTTATAAAGATCTAATATCTTAAAAATTTTTTCAAAAATATTTAAAAATCTTTTTCATTTTATTTTGATTCAGATAAAGTGTATATTTTAACGCATTTCTGCAGGAAAAATAACAGTAGCTAAAAGTTATTTATGATATTCGGTAATCAGAAAGATTCATGGGATTAAAACTCTCCCCACCCAACAGTTATTATATTATTTCTAAAGTCATTATTCACAAATGCGAATATCCGTGTATAATTGAATAAAAATCTGGACAACCCCTCCCCCACAAAGGGAGGAAAGATGAAAAACAAATTGCAATGAGCAATGTTGATGGTAATTAATAGTTATTTAATTTATTCATTTTTATTTCCAGGGCTTCGAAAATGGTTGTTATTGATTTTTAAGTAAAAATATTTTCAATATGAATATTTCTCTTATAAAACAAATGATTTTTTACAGTGGATTTTTAGTTTCATACGTCATTTTTAAAATGTTTGCTAAAAGTAATGAAGATAAAGTCCAGTTTCCATGGCTTAGTTTTTATATCCATCGATATATCAGGTATGTTGATGTTCCATGTCTTCTTTCTCAGACATATTTTTAAATCACAAACAGTTATTTAAAAACTATATATAGTTGTCAGGTATGACATTACTTTTTATAGGGAAGTTCTTTGATTGATTTATTTTTTCAAAGCTTTAAAGATATTTTAACTAAAAATAAAACCTTTTAAATATATTAAAATACAAAAAGCTTGAAACTGATTTTGTAAGGAAAAATTTAATCTTATATTTAATTATCTTTTCTATTTAAGATGTTCAATGTTCAATGTGATTGATATTATGATTATTTTAATAATATTTGCCTCATTTAATAAGCCTACGGAGCCCTTTTCCTAACTTTTTGGTAAAAATCAAAATTATTAAAGTATTATTCTCTGCCGATGCCTTAGCAATGGCAGGTCATCATAAAAAAAATTCATATATTGCATTACACTCACTTTGCTATTCAAACAAATATTCATTTCTACTAGACATACATACGCGCATACACACACTGAAATAAAATCTTCAGGAAAGACATACACTTTTTACAAGAATCTACAATTTTAGGACTACAATGAAAGCAAAATCACCCCCGATTCCACCTTCTACCATCACAGACTCACCCTCTCAACTGCCTCTTCCACTCAATAGCCAATCGGTAGCCAAGGTCTTTAATTTCTCAGAAGACTTGAAATCCCTCTCTCCCAAGTGTTCCAACTGTCAAGCCTGAAGTGAGCTTGCGCATCGCTGGCAAGGCTTAGGTACTCAAAGGAAGCCCAACTTGTGTGCGTTCACCGCATCATCAGCTTCTCACGTCGGTTATCAATTCCTTCAATTAAAGGTGTTCAAGTCGTCAGTTTTAAGTATTTTTTTGATGTTAATAAATTGTTGTGGCTTCTTGAAGTGTCTGGTTGTTGATCTACTTTCTGATACATCTGGAGTTAATTAAGCGCCTCAATTTGTTTAAATTGATCACACCTAAAAGGTCAACGCGAACACACGGTAGAAACACACAAACAGATAAGATTTAAAAACAACAACAACAATGTAATTTAGAAAACAAAAACAACCCCCTTCTATATATACAAATCAAACAAAGCAAAGCAAAAGGAGCAATGTTAATAAATGTAAAAAAATTAATAAAAAGCAACATACAAAAAATTTAATCACCATTGGTATAACTATTTCTTCAAATTACATATATAATAATAATAATAATAATAATAATAATAATAATAATAATAATAATAATAAACGCATCTAGACCTATGTTATTGTTGTTCAGTTTCCAATAAATAGAAGCAGTCTATTGTGGAAATAATCTTCTACATTATAGTTTTATCAAAGTTCATTGCACTAAATGACACAAAAGCACAGAGCAGTGGCGGTTAACATGGCAAGCAGGAATCAAAATGAAGAGAAGAGAGCTCTCGGAAAAGATTGCATTCAATTCTTATATCTGTTGAGGTAAAGATAACAGCTGTAGTTAGCTGGTAGATTACTTTGAGTGGAGTGCTAAAATAGATTTTTGTGATAAAGTAAAAAAAAGTTAAGAGGAAGAAAAAAAAAAGTAATTATGCAGGTCAACAGGTACACACATCCTCATTGTAAGAAAATTAATTTTTAATTTTAAGAGCTTTGTCTGATTAATTACAAGTGAAGCTTTGATAAAATATTCAAGCATATCCTAACTCATATTTTTTCATTAAAAATTGCTACATTACTGGTATCGTTTGTTATAAATTTTTACTGATTTTAAACAATTTTCATTACCTTGCAAAGGACTACTATGCTCAAAAAAGCTAAACGTTAAACAATTTGTATCCAAGGATTAATTTTAACACCTAAAAATATGTAATAAAATATGGTTATATTCAAGTGAAACTAGAATTTTTTGAATCTGATTCACTCTAATTACTTAGGCTCACTCCAGTGTACATGATTGTATTGGGATTTTATACAACCTTGATGGCCTACCTAGGATCTGGGCCTCTTTGGAATTTGAAAGATGATCCAAAATGCATAGCTAATTGGTGGTGGAATGCACTGTATATCAATAATTTCCAATCTGCAGCTGATCAGGTAAAATATTAGACTAAAGGAATTATTTCATAAGTTTTTCAATATATATATTATGTGTCTGTGTAGAATAATTCAAGTACTTTGAAAAGTAGTTGAATGATGTCCGATATGAAAGTGATCCATGTTTGGTGCCAATGCGCATGACCACATACCCTACAGTGGTGATGCAACCAAGAAGCGGTTCCTATATAAACTTGTGTATAGTGGGAGATTAATAAACGTACGATCACAATCCAAATACAGGAGGACTAAAGTGAACGAAGAGTGTCAGGTAGACGTGTGAGAAAATATTTCGCTCAGTTAAGCGAGTTTGTGAAGGAACTGTTCCTCGACATGAAAACAGAAGGCTGGTCAGCGGACTTGTTGCTAGCAGATCAGTCATCGGGAGTGTGGCGGAAAAACATGTTGGGATCAGTGAAGACGAGATATTACCCACGTGTGGAATATTGAACACTGTGTCGCAAACCATGTTGAAAGGGTAAAATTCGCGAGGAACTCATGCAGGTTTCAAAAATCCGCTGGAACGACAAAAGTAGAATACGAACGGAAAAAATATTTCTTTGCTTAATTATTTCAATAGTTGTTGGAGGTGGATACCGCTGACATAATCCCTCAGTCTACAATAACTTAAAAACGAATCCCGAATGCCCTCGAAAATGCCAGGTGTGGATTTGATGTCCACAGGTGTCGTATAAATGTGTAAATTAAGGTGACCCCACCGGCAAAAACATTACACGGATTATGATCCAGCGAACGCGGAGGCCATGCAACGGGTACACAGCAACAATTCAGGGAGGACAGGTTGTAGAAAAACAAGGCCTGTTCCTCTATTCAGGCATTCGGACAGCAAATACAGCCTCAAGAGATGACCATCGAGGAGTCATGCCCGCATGTTGACGCTAAATTTCTGTCGAGATCTCCACGGTACACTGGCTAGGGAATTATCCATCACCCACATGTGTGCATTATGTGTGTTGACAATACCTTCTCGCGTAAAGCTGGCCTCAAAGTGGTCGGAAATAGAGGATTAGAATGTGTGGTGACGTCAAGCATCCAGTGCAAGAATTGATCGTGACGGGGATAGTCATCTTCGATATATAAATATCGAAGTTGACTATGACAAAAAGCCAGAAAGAAATGTAAAAGTAAAAAAATAAATGAAAATATGGAACCCAGCAAGTTAAAAAACAATTTCGGGCTGAGGACTGAATAAGCGGGGTTATATATATATATATATAATTGATTTTTCTGAATGGGATTGTTGGCTATTCATGTTCAATTGTTTGAAAGTAGCTTTGTTTACTTTTGATAAGAAAAATTATAAACTGTTTTTCAGAATTTTTATTAGGTTACGTATTGATAACCAACTTCTCATTTACTCCACTATTATGATTAATGACCCACACCCTTTCTTATGTTTTGAAATTTATTATTACATTCTGATGTCAAATTGCGTCCATTCTAAAATCTAGTAATATATAAATAAATATTAAGATTGTAATTATAATTTATTATTTTGAGCTATGCAATGGAAAAAAATAATTTGCTAAACATTATTTCTTAAATTACAAAATTATAATGATATTTATTTTAAAATTTTAAGGCATTTAAAATGAAAATATTAGATAACGTATCTAATGATTATGAAACTTGTTACGAAAATATTTTTTGACATTATCTTTTTTGAATTAATGGGGAAGTAATTTGATTTGTAAAGGAAAAGAATATTGTTTGAAGAAAATTTTAACAGAAAGAGCGGTAGAATATTCTATTGGTATGGAATACAGTTTGTATATTTAAATATGTGATAATTCAAAATTTTGTCTTTAAATAATATCTTGTCTTACAAAAATTATAATTTCATCGATTGGAAAAAAGAATGCGTCATAAAATAAATAAAAACTCAGGTCCCTCTGAACTGTTTATAAAGAAGTACCTATGAAAATATTTATAGATATTCACAATGTAAAACCTCACTATTATATAAGAACCTTTATTTGATATTTAACTCTCACAAACCCTTGCTTTTAAGATAAATTCCCTATTTTTTGCAGTGCATGGGATGGGCTTGGTATCTGGCCAATGATATGCAGTTTTATGTTATAAGTCCTCTTTTCTTGATTACATTATGGTGGTAAGAGAGCATTATATATTTCATTGTTTAGTTTTAATTTTCTGTTCAAGAATCCTTTTTTTATTTTCTGTTTCATATCTTGAAATAAGCTTTATTTTGAATATATTTAATTTTCCTTTTTATTATTATTATTTATCTTTAACGTATTGCTTTTTAAATTGAATTTTTTAGGGTGCCAATGATCGGATTTTCATTACTGGCTTTCGCTTTCATTGCTAACTTTTCATCAATTTTTGCTTTAACATACGTGTATAATTTAATCCCTGGCTTTGGAAATATCGCTGAACAAGTTCAGAATCTTACAGTATTCTTAGATCGGTAGGTTAAAAATAAAATTATTCAATTTTCGATACAAATATTATGTATGCAAATAAGGAAAGATATTCTTGCTAGTTTTTATATTTAATAATTTTCAAATTCATAAAAGCTAATATAACAGAATTTTAAAAATTAATTTTCATACCATAAGTAATATTTAATATATATTTGTTACCAAATTAAATGAAGTTCTTTTTTTTTTTTGCTTTTATTTCATTGTACTTTATTTTATGCGAAAAATGAAGTTTTTTTTGAAGAACACGCATTTCATTCTTAATTTAAATGTATGCTCATCAAATTCTACTTAAACATATTACTTTTATCATCTGCTTGCCTTTTAATTAATTGCATTATATAATGATTGCCCAAATGAAAGTAGGACTTCTGTTTGTTGGTTTAGTTTAGTTTTTATTAATGTCGCACTAGAAGCAACACGAGGGCTATTGGCGACGGACCTCGTAATTTTGAACCACGGTCAAGTGACGAGGGTGACACCTAACCTGGTACCACCCTCTCCTAACATCCACACCACGCCAACGGGAGGAATATTAACCCCGAACAGATTTAACGTGCACCAGCCTCGACTACACGGCGGGTCTTTGGTGGCCAAGGTTCGAACCCGCAACAGAACGAAAAACGCCGGCCTCTAGTCCACGACCTTGACCATTAGGCTACCGCGGCCTTTCTGTTTTTTGGACGAATAATATAATAATAGCAATGTGTTAAATGTGCAGAATAATGATTATTGCTTAATAGACACGATGGCTATACCTAGTTTGTGATGTATTTCCTTCATTATATAACTATGCAGTCGTGTTTTATCCTAATTAAATAGTCAATAAGTTGAAGACTCCAATTAAAGATATGCAAGAGTGGGACAAAAAACTGTATTAATTATCAAATAATATATAAGGTCGCTCTCACTTCTCTCGAATCTCTCAACTCAGTCAATCCTAATTTATATTCTAATAATAAAGTCTTAACTTATTAAATCAATCATTCCGATTCAAGTACTTTTCGATTATTGCAGATTCGAATCTTATTACTTACTTTAACTATGGTTTGCTTCAATTCAAACGATTAATTACGATAATTCAATCCGATATACAATTATATATCAGTTTGTCGCTATCCTCTGTCTCTCTTTCCTTTCTTTTCAATTCGATTTCACTTATATATCATTATCTCTAATTCAACTCATTGTTACACTACTTATCATCCTCTTATTTAAGTAGTGAAGTTTTATTCTGGTTAGTAATGAGTTGTAGTTGTATGCCATTCAAATTACCAAAAAGCTCCTGAGATTAGTGAAGAGAAAATAGCGAACAACCCAACTTTTTTTAGTCACTCTTTTTTTAAAAAATTATTTTCAAAGTTTTCAGCTAATTAAACATTTAAAAAAGAGTACTAGGATTTTTTTCTGTGAGTGGAAATCCATTTTGATTTCAAAATCGATTTCTTAAGCGACATCATCTAAGGTTATTGATAACTGAATGAACGATATCGTGGTATATTTGTTCACAAATGGTGAGATATCGCCTTTGTTTTGCTGTGATGATACTCTAACAATAGAAATAGTTTTCCCCATTACAGAAAAAAAATCCCATTGTTTCTAATTATTTCATCTATTGTTTTGGAAATAATCTTGGATTGCTTCGGCAAGATTCTTTGTCTTTTTTACATTTATTACAATATGTATAATTCCAACCCTCCCCTTTTTTTTATTTTCGAATCCTCTAATAATATTTGAGCTCATCTTTGCATCAATATTGTCATTTAGGAAATCATTAAAAATGTATCAGTTACAGAAAGTAGAAATGAAATTAATTTGGTTAAAATCGGGTTTCCCTGCCGACTTTCGGGAAAAACGCCAACATAGAAAACAGATCGCCAAAGTAGTGATACGTAATAAAGTAGAGTCATGAAGGGTTGCTATAACATAAATCGCCTTGTTTAAATCGTTATGGTACCCGAAAGTTGCCAATCGCCAAGGAGCACCCGATATTTCACGCGATTCAATTTCAACATCATATTTCATCGTTCTAGAAAGCGATTGTTCATTTTCGTTGTAATTAAAAGCAACATGAGGTTTATTAGCTAAATATGCATTGGGAATCGACTCGTCCAAAAAAGGCTTAGAGTCACTATATCAATTGGAAAAGAAGTCCCACCCTAGCCTTTCGGAGGAAAAACAATTATCTGAAACACAATACATACAATATCTGAAAAACAGTGCATACTGATAAACAATATAGAAGATAAACTAATCGATAATATACAAAATACCTTGACATACAGCGCCAAAGAAAAGCTTCTGATCGAGAGAAAAGGATCTATTCAAGAAAGAGGAGAAAGGAATATAAAACAAAATATAAAAATACAGTAGACATAGCACAAAATAGATCCTTTAAATATTAGATTGCACTATACATGTGTTTAATCACAAAAAACATAGTCAAATTAAAGATAACCGCAAAAGGAAGAAATAAAAAAAAACTCAAATAAAAAAAAAGTAGAATGCCTCCTCCTTAAGAAAATCGATTGCCGATTCATCAAAAAAACTGAAGACAATTGAAAGTTTCTTCAGTTTTTTTGATGAATTGGCAATCGATTGATTGCTGATTGGCAACTTGACAAAATTCATAAACCTTTAAAATTTTTATATAAAACTTTAAAACATCTTATATACTCGTATGTATGTATGAAGTATACAATTATAAACAAAAAGGAAATCATATAACTTAAAAAAAATTACTGAATTAATAAATTTATTCAGTTATTCTATGAGATCGTAAGAACATGGACTTTATTTTAAAAAAATTATTAGTGATGGTCCACGTAATTTTGAATCACCATCGAGTGCCTTAGCTGCCCCCTTTCAATTTCTTAACTTCCACACCACGCCTCGTGAGAACTTTGATCCCCAACCAATTTATCGTGCATGAAGCCACGATACACGATGGGTCTTCTGAGGAATCAGGTCTCGAACACACCATTCGATGGAAATAATGCCAGTCATGTGTTCTTCAGTAAGACTATTTGGTTACCTCAGCTGCTATGTAGTTTAAAAACCACTGTAGTAAATTAAAATTAGTAAAAAAAGCTTCATTATGCGATTCATTATAATTGTGGAGAAATCTTTTTACAATTTGAGTGTTTCTTGACAAATTAAACTCTTGCTTCTTTATAATTTATGAATATATTTTAAATCGTGTTCATAGGCTACTTAATTTCCGCTTAAGAATCTAGATTGCTTACTGTTTGTGAAAAGAGGATTCTTTTCACGTTTTTCACTCATATTTAAACATAATATGTTGATTTTATTGTGTGCTATGATTAAATTTTTATTATAAATGTTCAATGAAGGATCACGTATAAACATACTATTAAATCAATAATTAAATTCATTTACTGTGACTTATTGATTAAATGTGTAAAAATGCTACATTTTCCACCCATATCTTATGGTTATTTTTGTATGTGTTATTTTAGATGGACGAATAAGTTCAATAAGGTTTATGTTAGACCGTATACAAGAATCGGACCATATTTAGTAGGAATTGCTCTAGCATATATTATAATAAAAAGAAAAGAAAAGAATTCTGGGAAACTCAGTCTGGTAAGTTAAATTTTATTTATTTATTTTTCAAATAAAAAAAAAAAATAAAACACCCTTAATGGATTGAAAAGAAAGACGATGTGATTTTCAATTTTTCATGTCACAAGTTTGGAAATACAGTGGTATCTCGACATACGAGTGCCCCAACATACGAGTTTTTCGAGATACGAGCCGGCGAGCGAGTGATTTTTTTGCTTTGAGTTACGATCGAAATTCGAGATACGAGTTCGGTTTAGCAGGTTGGCCGGTAGTAGCACGCGACCACGCGGTCGCGCCCATCACGGTCAGTGAATCAGTTAGCAGAGTGCTTTCACTATGATAATATTTGTAGTTGTGTTCGCATTTTGTGTTGCGTTTACATTTACATTTATAGTTGTAGTTGTTGGTCTAGAGGTAAAAGAGAGAAACGTGAACGAGCTCGTCGAGGAGCATACCTAGGAACTGACGACTGAGGAGATACAAGAGTTACAGTCACAGCAGCATACAGAGGTTATGCAAGAAATTGGTTTCGAGGAGTCAGAGGAGGAGGTTATTTCTACAAGTGAGATAAAGGAGATCTTAGGAATGTGGGAGAATGTTTCACAGTTCGTGGAAAAGAAACACCCAGAAAAAGTTACAATAAGTCGTGCATCTGATCTTTTTAATGACACTTGCCTAACTCATTTCCGGAACATTCTGAGAGGGAGGAAGAAGCAAACCTCCCTGGACATGTTTTTTCTAAACGGCCTACAGGTGAAAGCCAGAAAAATGTAGCGAAAAAGGCAAAGACCAGTGAGGATATCTAATTTATTTCTTTACATTCTCTTTTTTGTTTTCGTACAATAAATATTTTTCATATATAAATACGTTTTTATTATTTAAAACCACGTAACAAAAATAACTGGGGTGACATTTTCGGGGGTGGAACGTATTAATGGTAGTTCAATTGTTTTGTATGGGGAATTTTGCTCCGAGATACGAGTAATTCAAGATACGAGCAAGGTTGCGGAA
>BMAW01047034.1:135088-149058 GCA_019974015.1 Nephila pilipes | reverse complement strand
TCGATTTGGGTTTCCAAACTGACAAAAATTTTGTTAGCTTGTTGGGTCGTAAAAAGCTTTCGATATTCCAAAAGCAATCCTTCTCGCTCGATTGCCGTTTCAATGTGCTCAGATTTTACCGATTCCATATGGTTGGATCTCGCAATAACAAAATAGTTACAATTATACCAATTGCTTTGCATCGTGTTACGTTTCATATAATTTTCTCAAGAAGATTTTAAAACACAATAGATAGATTGACGTTGCAGACCATTATTATTTAAAAAAAAAATGTGTGATATCATACACTATTTTCAGCCAAACATATCACTCGTAAAACGTCTGCGTCATTTTCAAACACAATCAAAGTTCCTCACGTGTTCTCATATCTCCTCCAATGTTTACCCATAATAAGATATATTATATCAGCATGTCTTCAGAAATACATTTAGCATTTCTCAGAAAAAATCCCTCTTTCAGGAATTAGTAGATATCTCCCCCTCGTTATATCTTACCAGAACTTTCCCAACTTTTATCAGAACATTCTCACAGTAAAACCAACATAACCCTTGGAATTTCCGCTGCTGTAGATCAGTAAACTTTAGTTTTATCAGTGATAAGATATTTCACCTGAGCATTCCTACAAGCACCTAGTATTTAATCCCCCCCCAATTTATTCAGATTGTATTAGCTACATTTATTTTAATTTATGTAAAAGCCTTTAATTTATCTTGAATATAAACCTAACTAGCTGGTTCATATGTTTCCAGTAAAACTAAAATACTTTGGGCCAAACTTAAGGCAAAATTCTCTGTAAAAAATATGCATTGTACAAAGCAATGAGTTGAATAAACAGGGACTTCATAGGGTTTCTTTGCTCAGGGTTCACACAAAAAGTATTGCTAGGGGAAAAAAGATTTAACTTGATAGTTAGCTGTATTAACATTATAAAAAAATAAATTTATTATTCGACACAAATAATAGAGTTTGATGTTTTCATATTTTATCCAGTTTTTTTTGGATGATTAGTTCAAGTGCTAAGAAAAATTACGAAAAGAAAGAATTCACATCGTCATATACGTAATAGACAACATAAACTGGTGATTTTCATTATAAGTTTTTCAGAAAGATGTTAAAATTTTTAATAAGTACAAAAAAAATGATAACCTTAAATAATATAATATAGTCTGACTTCGATTGTTAAATTTATTTTCGATTCAGAAAATGTATTAACTTGCTCATCATTAGCGCTCCTTTTAAGTCTTATAGAATAAATAATAAAAGTGTGGAAACTATGTAAATGTTTTTTTTTTTTAAAAAAAAAAAAAAAAATAAGAAAAATATAGTAAAAATAATGTAAAACATCTAAACAGCAAAATGTTCAGATATTCAGAAATTGTATGGCAAAGTTTAAAAAAAAAATCACTGGGAGAATAGTGCATTCATTACAGAGTTTTCTAAAATGACAAAATATAAAGTAACAATGCTTACATAAGAAGGTAAAAGTTCTCAGTGAATTCCAATATCTTTGTGTTAAAAGCAGCTTCTTTTCAGTTGTAATAATAATAATAATAATTTCGGTACCATACGTTTTGTGCGAAAAATAGTTAATATTTATCGTTATTGTTCAAAGCTTGAATCAATTTTTCTGTTCATCAGAAAACTCATAAAGTAATGTTTCGAATAAGATTAGAACAACATATTTATTGTTAGTTTCATATAATATAATCAAAACTCATTGGTTACAAAAAGAAAAAGTCTTAAATTTATTTTTCCTATCCATATAAAAATTCGTTTCGAAAAGAATTGTTCGTAGTTATTCTAACTTAATGGTTTTTCAAATATTAACAGTGTATTTTCAATAAACTTACTTGTAATTATTTCATAATTTAAGGGTGTGTTTTTTTACTCTAAATAAATCAATCTAAATTTAGTCGGAATATATTAATTCATTTAACTAAACGGTTGTTAGAAAAAGAATGCATACATGAAAAAAATTAACTTGAGCTGTTACAATAAAAAAATAAAATTGTTGAATATTAAACAAGATTGTTAGATTTTAAAGAAGTGAGTTTTCGAAAAAGCTAAATGTGTGTGTGTGTGTGTCACAGAAAAATAATTCAAGAAGTAATCATTAAATAATTATTACAGTAAAAAAACAGTGATAAGATATTTCACCCCAGTAAATCCCCCATATAATCCCCCATTAAAAAAATCAACATAACCCTCTGAAATGAAATCCTTCTTTCACAATATACCCTAGATAAGGGGGGGCACAGGCTATCGGCACCGCATTTATCGGTACGCAGATGTTTCCTAGAATTTCGAAGCAAATACAATCAAGAAAATGAGATAAGAAACGTAGAAACTCTAAATTAAAATGTTTTCTAATATCAACAGTATATTTTCAATAAACTTACTTGTAATTATTTCATACGTTAAGGTTTTTTATACTTAACAATTCGATCTAAATTTATTCAGTTAACTCATTTAACTAAACGTTGTTAGAAAAAGAATGCATACATGAAAAATATTAACTTGAGCTATTACGATATAAAAAATAAACTTGTTGAATATTAAACAAGATTGTTAGAAGTGAGTTTTCAAAAAAGTTAAATATGTGTGTGTGTTTGTTAAAGGAAAAATAATTCAAGAAGTAATCATTAAAGAAAAAAATACTTATTATAGTAAAAAAAAATCGTTGTAAAATCATTTTAAAAATAAATCTACTAAATATTTCTAGAATTTCCTATTCAAAAGAGGTTTAACTCGTATTCCTATTCAGATAATACATAATATTTGTTAGAAAAGAAAAGCAATGTAAAAATTCTAACTTGATATTTTCAAATATTAGTGGTAAAAATAATTTTCCCTAATAAACTTACTGATGATCAAATGTAATTATTTTATAATCTAAGATTTTTTATACTAAACACAAATCAATCGGAATATATTAATTCATGGAACTAAATAAAAATTATGTTAAAATGATATATGCATATAAGAAAAAAATAAGTTTACTGAATATTTCTATAATTTCGTACTAATTAAATTTCATTTCCTATTCATTTAAAAGTGTATTTCTTATAGTCTATTCATTTTGAATTTTATTATAATGTTAAGATATATACATTAATAATGTTTAAGCAAGAAGGTAAAATTACAAAATGAGTAAAATAAAATAAATAACCCGTTGCATAAAAAAAAAATTTTCTTTTCAGTTGTAAAAATAATAATCATTTTGATACCATACAATGTACGCATATATAAAGGTTTTAAACTTCATCTAGCTAATACTTAATCAAGTACAAGTAACTTTACGTAAGACATAATAATAAGAAGGAAAAAAAATGTTTTCAACTAATTTTTTCAAAATATATTCATTCAGTTCATTCAAACGAAAAAATTATATTAAACAACTATTCAATTCCTAAACCTTATGCGAAGAAATAAAAAAAAATATCTTCCAATTAATTCCTTTTAAAATATATTCATTTACACTATAAAAAGTATATAAAATAATGATATCCCACAACTTTGCGCGTAAAAGAGAATCATTTATTCAAAATACATTCCTTCTAACTCGTGTGAAAAATCTTTTAATTTATTCTCAGTAAAAATACTCTTCATTTATCGAGTAAAAAAAATACTTTTAATTTATTTATTAAATTATGTTCATTTATCTAGAATAGCACTTGTCTACCAACACAACGAGCTTATCGCTTCGTAAATAACAATCCCAAAGATAACGGGGTGGGGGCCCTTATCGATACAGTAGGTACACATGATAACCTTATCAGTATATCCAGACCAACGCATAAAGGGGGGGGAGTATGACGTCACTTCCGTACCCCGGTTTACGGCGCTTACTACTTATGTTTTCATAATTTTAATAATTATAAACTGCTTCAATTAATAAAATTGTAAGTTCTATATATAATGGAATGTAGTAAATAGTTATATCTTTTTCCACGTGCATGACACAACTCCTCATCTCTAAGACATAAAATCTCTTTAAATTTTTAATTTCCTTGACAGCATTTAAAATATTCGCCAAGAGTGTTGTAAAAAATTTTAAAAAGAAAAACGAGCTTAAAAATGGCGTACAAAATATATTTTTTTAAAGAAATATAAAAGATATAACTAATCGTATTTAAAGCTTTTTTATTTGTAGTAGAATTCGAATCTGATGTAAAGAATTAATTTTTCAAAAATGCAATTAATACAAAAATATAATTGCATTTGGAACCTTTATATATGTATATATATATCATATCATATATATATATATATATATGAGAGAGATGGTATTTTTTAAATTACTTTGAATAATAAAATATACAATTGCATTTGGAACTTTTTTTTTTTGTAAGAGAATGTAATTTTCTTAGATACTGTCAATTATAAAATATATTTTGAATTTGGAAAATGTATATGGAACTTTTATATATATGAGAGAATGTATTTTTTTGTAAATACGACCAATTGCAAAATATATAATTGTATTTGAAAAATGTATTTGGAACTTTTTTTTATTAGATAATGTGTTTTTTTTTAAATACGATAAATTACTAAATAAATAACTTTATTTGGAGCTTTTTTTATTATTAGTGAGTAAATTGTTTTTGAAATACTATCAATATAAGAAATATATTATAATTTTTTTATGTAGCAGGGTTCGAAACTGATACAAATAATTCATTTTTTAAAATACAGTTATTATAAAAGGTATAACTATATAGAACTTTTTTATGTAGAGGAGGAAAACCTCATTACATAGCTTCTTTAAGAATATTTCCTACGTCATCGTGTGTGACGTTACCACTATTGGACGACTACCACATTGGAACGTTAATTGCTCTGTTTGGCGATCTTGGCAAGTTTCGAAAAAACCTTCAACCTCTCTAAGTGAAGATTCCCCAACAAATTATTTAGCCGGTTTTTTTTCGATAACACATGGTAGAGTGTCTCCATACGAAACTAGTAAAATATTTTATTGGCTTTTAAAATCACATGATATCTACGTGTTTTTATAGAAAATAGGAGTAGGATAGTTAGAACATTTTATGCTATTTTTTAAATGGCAACACTAAAGTGCTTGTTGGTAAATTTCTGGTTATTACAGGAAATGCTCATTTTTTCAGTATCAACAATGAAATAGGTGTAAGTAAATTTCTGGTTTCTTTCCAAAGATCGCCAAAAGTTAATCATTCGCTAGATTATTTTGCCTATAAAGGCCCATTTTGGTTGGTCTCCTTAGCGAGATTTTTGAAATTGCGTCAAGATGGCGCCAAAGCAGGTGTTTCAAACACGGAGCTTCTGAAAGCGAGAAAAAAAAGATGGCTTCGTGCCTGGAAGGAAAATTATGAAATACCAAAATGGCACTAAGGAGGGTATTTCAAACTGGAAGCGAGAAAAGATGGCGCCGTGCCTGGAAGGCAAATTCTGAAGTAAGCAGGCGCATTCAATGAAAAAATTGCAGAAATCGTCGTGTCTGGAAGACAAAGCAAAAGAAAATAAAGTGGAACGTATGAAAGAGGTGAATTTGAACAGCAAAGCAGTTCAACGGAAAATAGGATAGTACAAAAGTCTCTTCTAATTGAAAATCATAATAACTAAAAGAGCATTAACGCATTTGGAATTTCAGTTTTAATGAACAAAAGTAAAAATGTATAGCATAAAGAAAGAAGAAACATCGGGAAAAAATGGATAAAATTTATTGACTTTATTCAGAAGATAAATCTGCAACCATCAGTATGAAAACAGATATCGATTCCCTAATATTCAACGAACTGCTTTAAAACCATTGTTATTAGAATTTCTATTGCTTTCTTAACGCTGATTTTCTCCCTTTCGGGAAAACTATTTAAAACGATCCATTTTCAACGGACGCTTGTCTTCAAATCACGTTCACCATACAAATCGTAATCGGTTCAAATAACAACGTTCAAACACCAAATCCTATCCAAATGTGGTTTTTCGGTACTTGTCTATTATAGCGGAGCCCTGTCTATTATATTATTAATCGCCAAGCAACTAAGAAATATCGCCAAGTAGGTTGTATCAAAAGATAGGTTTCACGGGTTTGGTGACGACTTGGCTTAATCGTAATTTGACAGGCGCCAATATAATAGACAAGTACCGGTTTTTCTTCCCTTTCGGAGGAACGAAATATTTCAAAACGATTCATTTTCAATTTTTAAGAAAATAATCAAATAAAATAATACTCTCCTTGCTGAAGATTAGACACAGTCTATCGAAGGCACTGAGGGGCTAAAAAAATTATATAAATATTTCTTATAATCTTATCTTATGATAAGATTCGCAATTTTTTTTTAAATCTATTAAATATTACATTAAATAATTCATTCCCTTTCCTATCCTCTTTTCTCTCCTTTTACTTTCATGGTTTTTTTTTTAAATTCGTTTGTGCATTAAGCACATTTTAATTTGCTTGTTTTAATTTTTTTTTAAAAAAAAAATCAAGGCTTCAATATGACTCTGAGTGAAAAGTCTATATTCATAAGTGTTTGCGAACTTTTATTATTTTCAATCTGTTGCATTTATTTATAAATTCTCTTTTTTACGAGCTACTCTTCTATGTAAATTCTTTCTACGTAAAATCAGTCTTATTGTTTCTGGATTAACAATCTTATGAAGATATAGTGACTCTTAATTGGAGCTTATTAACACTAAGTTTTAGTATTTAAAATGCATTGTCTTGCAATTCATTATTCCTCATTGTTCGAAAACGCTTTTATCTTCTAGATTTGTGCTTATTTTCAATTGATTTTGAAATTTTGAAATGTTTAGTTATATCAAACCTGTAGAATGAGGTCTATTTACAACTTTACTGACTTTTGGAATCGATTTTCTTTTCTTTATGATACCTTAAAACTAGTTTTCTTACCTCTATTGACGTATGTCCTATTTGCCTTCCCATTTGAAACTTCTAATTTGACCAAATTCACAACAATGAATAAAGTTCTAGCTTGAAATGCGAAATTTAAATTATTAAATTGACAAATAATGCCAAGGTGGGAAATCTCACTTTGAATTGCCGATAAAAATGACAATATCGCCATTTGTCCGAGTTCTTTTTTTGACAGATTTTTTTTAAAAAAAAATTTATTACCTTTTTTTTTGAATGAAATCAAATTTTATTTTTTTGCGAAAAAAAATTAGTCGAGAACCACTTTTAATAAATTACATACATAAGAAAAATTATTCTTTATTTCTTAACTATTTATTTGAAGCGATTAAATGCAATGAAATAGTGTCTAACTTCTTTATTGAGACACTGTATATATATATGTGTGTGGGAATTGTCCCGCTGCACTGCAGCAGCGCCACCTTCAACTCAGATTAGATAGTTAGATCTCGAGGTGTAAGCAAGCAGAAATGCGTGTCCGTCTTTTTCTTTAATTTTTCATATGTAAATAAACATTTTTCCTCCTTAAATGAGCGTGGTTCTTGACAATATACCGACTCCAACCTCCATATGAGTGTGTGTGTGTGTATCAGATAAAGCAATGAATTTCTCATTAAAAACATAAAAGTAAGAGAAAAATTAAAATCCAAAATCAACAAAAAAAAAAAAACGTTTATAGAACTAAGTAAAAAAGATGAAATTGAATCAAATTTGAAACTAATTTGAACCAAATATATATATGTGGGTTTGTAGAAGAAACACCCGATCATAGAGGGCGCTGCCTCTGCTACTGAAGGGAGCCCACTCTTGAAGGAGAGTCGACGGTAGTCATCGGAACCAGGAAGACGCACTTGCTGATGACTCTAGACGATTTATTATGATTTAAGACGCTGAAGAAGATTGTTTTAATGTTTTAAATGTTATAGTGAAATGTCTCGTCAAATATGTGAAACGTCAATATTAAATGTCTGTTTGCCAATTCAAAGTTTGATTTTTTATTTAGTAATATCGGCCATTCCACAAATCAGAAGTGGGATAAGGAATAGAAACAGGGATTGAAGCACATAATCAGGATATAAACTGATAGAGATGTAAACTAATAGGAATGTAGACGCATTATTGAATATAAGCACATTAAGACTCGATTAGGATATAAAAATCGTGAGAGTGTAGAACTCATGATTAAATTGTGAACATTGAACTAAAAAAAATGTTTTGGATAACTGTGTGCTGACCAAGGATAAATTCAAGATTTTGAGGTGAGTCAGATTTATTCTTATTTGCTAATTTAAGCACGAATATTGACGATATTAATGTGGTAAGCGATGCACTGAAGAATCTCAAGAAAGAAAAAATTAAGACTTTACATAAGTTTATTTTTGATACAGATGGCGATGCTAAAAATACGGAAGGAATAAGAAATTTTACTGGTTTCGAATTCACAGTAAATGACTCTAATTTTAAGTCTGAATTAAAAACTATTAATGATACTTTTTCATTACATGAATTGATTAACATTTGTGATATTCTGAATATTGCCTTCCAAGGAACAAAAACCGAGATAGTCAAGAAAATGTTAGTTTTGTTAAATAATGTTAACTCGCTTTATCAATATATTCAAAATTCGAATCAATCAGAAAGCGAAACGGGAGTAGAAACAAAACAAAACCCATCAGTGCATAGCAAGAACATTAATGAGTCAGCAGCTTATTCTGAAGAGCGGTGTTATGATTATGGCACCACTCGAAATCAAAACATCTCTGTAAGCTTTTCAGACATTGAAAGTGTTACTTCCTCTTTTAGTGGTGAATTGCATGAAAACATTTCAGTTTGGTTCGAGCAGTTTGAGAGCGCTGCGAATATTTTTAATTTATCTGACCTACAAAAGTTTATTTTCGCTAAACGATCGCTTGGTGGTAATACCTTATTATTTGTGAGAAGCGAATTGAATATTACGTCATACCAGGAATTAAAACGTGTGTTGATAGATGAATTCGAGGTTACTACTAATTCAGCCCAATTGCATGAAATATTGAGTAGGCGTAAAATGAAATTAATCTGAATCTATACAGGAATATTATTTTATTATGAAAGAGTTGGGTAATCGAGGGAGAATTGAAGATACCGCTTTAATGCAATATATTATACGAGTAATTAACGATAGAAATGAAAATAAATTAGTCTTGTATGGTTGCAAAGATTTACGTGAATTTCGCGAAAAACTGAAGATTTACGAGGTTATAAAAAATGATTTTATGAGAGAAAAAAGTAAATATAATTTTAGCAAAGTAAAACAAAACCCAGATAATTTTGTGAATAATAAACGATCAATTAATTATGATCAGAATACTAAATTTTGTTTTAATTGTGGTGGTAAAGGACATTTATCTAAATTTTGTTCACATAAGAATAAAGGTTTAAAATGTTTCAGATGTCAAAACTTTGCGCATAAGGCGTCTGAATGTTCGGAATTAAATTTGAAAACCAAATCTCTCAATATTGCGAAACAAACATATCTGTTTAAAATGGTTCGTTTCGGTAATTTAAATATTAATTCATTGATAGATACTGGAAATCAATACGTTAATTTCTAAGAATATATTTGAAAAGTTAAATATTTGTGAACTGAATCAGTGTAATTCAATTTTATCGGGATTAGGAGATTGTAAAATAAAGCCCATAGGTATCTAAAGGATTTTCCCGATCACGAGAAGTATCCAATACCGTTATGAAATCTGGCAATGGCTACAGAAGAAAGTATTTACTTTTATTTTGTTTCGGTTGTAGCAGTGCACATATTTCTAATTTTTTTACGCTCTCGGACTTCATTTGGGTTTATAGCATGTACGTATTCTTCACTGAATTTAGTGGCATAGACAAATTTGAAATGAAAAATTCTCAGTTCAACAATTAGTAGAAAATACAGTTAATTATCGTGTATGTCTTTTGCATGATATTTATCGCAATCAGGTTTTGCAAATCTACTCTAATGCAGATTTTTTTGGTTGGAGTGCATCTGAAATATATTATGCTATGGAAAATGTAACAGTGTACTATTTTGGTCTGGAATCAAATCTTTTATAACCTGCTTAGTTGGATCAGTTTGAAATTCTAGTATTCTGATACTCCTAGTCAGTATTAAAACTGAGAGCTGTGTACCTTTTTGCTCCACGTAAAAAGTCAACTGAACCAAGAAAATAAAATTTGTTTTGATGTGCCGGTACTGTAAAAATGCAACTCTCCTTTTCAATATAATCTACTCTTTTCATTCTGATTATTTGTAAATTGTTAGAAATTACTATTTTGTGTATTGAAATTTATACTTGGAAAATTATTTTAATCTATTTAAAAAAAATCATTTTTATTTCTAATTTTACAACTGCTCGATATTTTTTGAATCTTCCTTTGGTTATCGGTAAAATCTAACTCTCGTATTTTTTTTTACTTTCTGTCTACACGTTAGAATGTTTTACAGTAATCTCCTCTTTATGAAATTGAGTGTTTAAAAAATATCTATATCTTCTCTTAGTAATTTTTGAATGCATCATTTTCTTTATAAGACATCAAACAATATCTAAATCTTTCCAAGATGACTTGTTATTGTTATATATTAGTCTGTTTTTTTTTTATTTTTTGTGTTTTCTGTACAATATCGAATAGTATGTTCAGTTGACATTTGTGTATTTTTTATCCTTGGTTTATTGAACATTCAATATTTCTAGTTTTGCTTCTGTTTTAAAATTCTGATCGTCCCTATCTGTTATGTATTGGGTATTAACCAGTTGAATGCATTTCTGACTTGATCAAATATTTTCTTCCTTTCAGATGTTACGATTGATCGCTGAGTTCCTTAACTGACTTGGATGGAGCCTCCTGAAATGTACAGGCAACCATATGTTGTTGACAGAAGAATCAATTTAAGTAATCTCTATTCACATTTGAATTATGTGATGGTCTGGATCGCTGTTTTTCTTCCCATCTTACATGGTAATGAGTTAGCATTTTGCTTCATTTGTTTTATAATGTGTTTGAAATGCAATTGAGTATTATTTTGGAAAATTGATGAATAGCTGGTGAAATAAATAAAGTTATGAAATGTATGTTATGCATAAAAGAAATAATAGCAGTTGCATGGATATCGCATCACATCGCTATTGTTTACTGGATTGAAAATTTTCTACTATTTAGATAGTCTCTTTAATATGTTGAGTTAAAATAGATGAATTGACTAAAGTAATTCTGAGGAAACGATGTTCACACCCTTACTTCAATAGATTTTTTAAAAATTATTATTTTCTTAAAACACTTTAACGCTTTGATTCTAAAAATTTGTATTACTTAGGTAATTAAGTACTTTTGAGATCATAACACGATGCTGCTGGCCGTGTGCCGAAACATATTTTAAATATTGATTTGAGAGCAATGGAATTTAACATCCACATATATTTTCTAATTTAAAGATATGCTTAATATTATTATTTTGTGGTCATTTCCCCCTTCCCCTGTATTCCTAATGGGAAAAGTCATTTTAGTGGTTTTTTGTGGATAGAAAAATTATGTTGAAAGTTATTTGATTGTAAATATATGCTTATAAATATAGTAAAAGGACAATTTCCTGATACATCTGAACCTTTATAGTGAATCAATTATATTTTAGTATCTTTATGTGATGTTTCACACTTTGTATAGCCAAAAGTTTTGTCAAGTTATCTTATTTGTCTTAAGTGATGTATTTTTATGAATTTCTTCTGATCTTACTTTTAAGACAAGATGATTTTTTCCCCTGTAGCTTTCAAGTAAGACTTTTCCAATGTTTCCTAGAGTGAATGTGTTACCAATAGCTACCGTTCAAGTTGGGGAAAATTGCTCCTAAGCCTGTTCAGGTTTGTTTATCTATATATATATCTGTATATGTAAGCATTATTTTTTTTTATTAGTTTCAAGTAATATATTTTATTTTTAGTATATTATTTCCCTTGAATTTCATGTTAAGAATAAAATTATTGTATTGTTTCTCTCATTTGAATGTATAACTTGACACTAGACTAAATTAGTTTTTCTTATAAATGCTTCCACTATAACAAGAATCATAATATATTCAGGGAAGACTGAAACCGACTTGAGTTCTTTAGCCGAGATTAATAACATTATTTTTGTCGGTATAATGCTCCTCAACATTTTCCCCAATACCTGCATTGCTGAATTAATTTTGCTTAATTCTCTGTGAGCAGAAGAAATGAATGCTACATAAAAAGTGTGAAGGTCATTGTTAGAAAATATCAACCTGTTGTGAAAATGTAAGCTTTTGCCACATATATTTTTGTTTTTATCATAAGTTTTCATTTTTAATAATGTTATAATTTATGAGCTTAAGTACTAATGAACTATAAATATTGGCAAACAAACATTATTCATGGATGTACAAAGTATCACCAATGAGTTGACGGTTATTGATGGGAATGCCAGTCAGTAATCTGAAAAGGCCTTTTTTTTCTATGTTTATGACAGTGGAAAACTCGACTACTTGTTCAGTCAGTCTCAGTTTTGTTAAATGTTGCAATTTTTAATTCAGTGTTTTATGTATATATCTGTATATCATACACACTTGAAACTAATGTTCAACTTGCACAATGTATTGAAAGGAAATCTTAAAAAAAACTTTTCCCTGATTTATTTCTTAAACAAAAATGTGTGCAGCTTGCAGCAGAAGGAGCATTGAAGTCAAGTAATGAACAGAGAAAAGTTTAAATAATCAAGAAGTAATTCTGCTACCTTCACACAATTTTCCTTATTAACATGCATTTTATTTATTTATATACAGGTCTATTTTTTTCATAACTATAAAATACTTAAATAATAAATTTCAAAGCAATTTCCATGGCAGACTTCCAATCACCTTTTAATAATACTAGTTATGTGAGCAATAGTAACTACTTGTTAACATTTTTAACTGATATTGTTTACTTGTGAAAGTTTCATGCATTGTTTACAATTTCCTACACAGCTGTGGAACTACATTTGCCTTGAAAATGGATAGTTGAAAACTGAATATCTTGTATCTGGCATTGAATGTGAACAATCTGAGCTCCTTTTCGTTTGTCAGGTATGTATATATTTATATACTGTTAAATGTGTTGTTAATTAACTGATGTACATATTCATCCAAGGATTAGAAACAAGAGAACATAATTAAATTGTGCGATATGTTTATGAATTTGTCAATTCCGATTGCTGATTAATTATATCAAATTGCTTATTTATAATACTGGTTCTGTTTGGGGGTTTATTTAACCCAATTTTTTCTCTGTCTCTTTCTAGTTTGTTTTATTATAAAGGTTTATAATTATGTGAAGAAACAAAGGTTTCATTTCTTACCCTTAAGCAAACATATGAATGCTAAATGAATAATTTTATTCTTTTCCTTAGAAAATTTGTTGTAATTGCTCAGTATAATTGAATTATTAATAATGTCAATAATTTATCTTTCATTTGAAAAATCATAGATAATGCAGATTCATAATTTCCTACAAAGATAAAATTGTTTTCCTTCGGGAGCTGCTTTGTCGTATTAGGATATGCCATAATTATTACGTAGAACAATTACAAAGGCAGGCACCATTTTGAATTACATACTATCTGACCTTTTCTGATGTGAAGGGGCTTAGTTGATAAAACAAATGTTAGATTTCATTTTTAGAACAAATTGTCCTTAAGAATTACTTCTACTTTTAAATGTAGCTAATTCCAAAGCAGTCCATGGAAACATCATTCACAAACTAAATACCATTCATTCTTTTGCAGCACAGACACCAGAAACAAAATAGTACACTCACAACACTAATACCAATTTTTGAATAATAAAATAAAAAAAGGAACAAAGATTGATATAAATTTATAAGCCATATGTTTCGAGGTAAGGATCTGGATATTTTATTAAATAGAACAAAAATTATGTATTTGGCATTAAAAATTACTCATAAAATATATTATAATGCCACATTTTTAAAAGAATGAAAAAATATCAATTGTCGCAAATATAAATGAGTAAAACATATAAACA
>BMAW01047034.1:90245-135078 GCA_019974015.1 Nephila pilipes | reverse complement strand
ATTTAACTTACATAAAAAATAAAATACCTATCATGCTTTGATATCTAAGTCACCAGAAGCATATTGGAGACAAAATATTATCACCATTTTGTGTATGATAATATCAAAAACACAACTTATTACCTATTATTCTTCTGCAGCTGTGGCACCGGATGCATGTGGTTGCCAAAATCTTAACAGTACTTTTGCCTTGATAACATCAAATGCAAAATGGAACCCAGAGTGGTGTTCATGTTACAAGCGTCATCCATGATAACCTTCTAAGGTAAGTTACTTACTTACTGAGCATTTCTGTTGTCAAGGATCTTAGATTGTGAATTAAATATTAGAAAACACTTACAAGATAATTTATAACTAAGCATTACTTTTACGTTTAAAAGTAGCTGATTACTCTGAAGTCCATAGAATTTATTTTTTGAATTATTTACCTCTTATTCTTTTGCATCTCTTTCACATGAAGCATAATGTGAAGCATTAAAATATTAATTCCAAATTTTGATTAAGAATATTTTGATTCAAAGAGAAAACGAACAAATCGTGATGCAAATTTTTTAGCTTTAAGTCTCTTAGGAAAGGTTCGTTACACTGTATTAAATGGACATAAGATTGATATATCTGACTTTAAAAAAGGATTATAATTAATATAATATTTCACATATTATAACAATTCAACAGAATAAATTGATGTAAATACAATTAAATTACAATATACAAACGATTGTATTTTCATTTTTGGTTGTGGTTCGAAGACATGAAGTGATTTACGACTTTTAAACCTTAACAAAAACTTTACATAAATATTAAAATATGTTTGTAACTCTGCTAGGAAAGCTTACTGAACTGCTCCTAAGCTACAGAAACCTTCAACTTATGTCACAAAACTCTCTTTCCTCGATGGTGGTACTCCCAACTCCACTTGGCGGAGGCCCTGGATCATTGCTCGGAGGGGACGGGAACACTACATCTCCCCACCAGACTCATACGTTACATTTGTTTACAAATTTTACTCAGCAGCTGGTACTCTTAAAATTAACACTTAAAATATTTACACAACGTAAAATAATTTCATAATACTAAATGCATAATAATAATTATAATAAAACGAAACAATACTTAAACGTGAACACTATTACCACATTGCAAATTATCAGAAATCATGCACATTATAAAACATTAACTAATGATTTCAATTCTTCATGCTGATGATAATGAACAATGATTCTTCATGATTTCAAAATGATTCAAATTAATGTAGAAAGTGGGGTGATGGAGATTGTTCTTCCCGAATCTACGAAGGTTTGCTCTTACTCATAGGGCTGGTTGTCTAGGGGGGTAATTTCGGATTCCATGTAATGTTGTTGATGATATTCAAGGATGAAGCTTGCAGTAGCTTTACTTGTTTATTAAAAGAGATGATGAAGAGTGAAAAGTATTTACACTATGATATATATACAGGTAGTAAACAGTTCTTCCGAGACGGATAGAGGGCTGCCTCATTTATCCCATATTGGCGATGGGCGCTGGAAAGCGCTCGGGCGTTTGAAGTTTACTTCCGACGCGGGTAGCGAAAGAGAAGAGAAGCGGAAAAAGTGGCGGAAAGAGAGAGTGAAAACGAGTGTCACTCAGTTTTGTTCTGGGATAGGTGGCGCTGCATGAGCTTATCACATGACTCTGATTCGTGGCGACATCTATTGAGTATCGGAGGAACTGGTTTCACAGTAAATTGGAAATTAAAATTAAATGCTTAATAATTAGCAGGAAAATCCTACATTATTAAGATATTCTTTTTACATTTGAATGATAAGAACATATGAAATAGCACAAATGCACATATAATGAAATCTAAATATCCATGCGTTCAACAATAACTGATAATGTTCACTCTAAGCGTGATAATGCATCTGCATGAGGAATTTTCGATCCCGCACTTTGTTTCAGAGTTATGTTAAATCTTTGCAGGGATAATTCCCATCTTTGTAGTCTAGACGAGGTGCACTTTTTTTGTTAAAAAGGGGAGCGGATTATGATCCATGTAGAATTCAATTTTGGTGCCGAACACCCACGATTCAAACTTTTTCAAACTCCATACAATCGCGAATGCTTCCCTCTCAATGGTTGTCCAAGCTTTTCATTCAACTTTTGGGATAAACATGTAGCAACGCCGATTGATGCAGCAACGCCGATATCCATTAATCTCCGATAATGATTCATCGCATGGGGTTTCGTTTCCATTCTCCTGCAAAAGTTAATATATATCTTTGATGGGATGATAGCTTTGTGACGCCCGCCCGACCCGGGCTTCATTTTGTGCCATCACTAGATTCTATTATTAAACACTACGACACAAATAATTACAGAATCACCAAAACAATCTTTCAACAATTTATTAACATATATTTACTATGACAACAAATGCCTATGCTCTCCCGGGTAAGATTTCTAATACCTTAGTTCAACCCACCAATAGTAATGTAACAGACTCTTACCATTAATCCTTCCTCGACTGCAACTCAGATTCTGGATTAACTGCTGAAAACACTAGGGAATATCCTTCTAGCAGCAATCTTTACTCGAACCCTCTATTTCAATTTTTAATTCCTCCTCCCACTTATTTATCACTTCAGCTCCACCTCTCCTTCAGCCTCTCTTTCAGATCCTCTTTCAGATACTCTACGTTGACGTTGAAATTCAATGGGCGCCCGGAGCGCGGAGCGCTCCACCAGCCCAAATCTGGCATTTAAATGATACATTGGGAGGATGGATTTTTCATGTTGGAGATGTGCTTCCTAGGTTGAAGTGTCGAAAATATCTTGATATTCTATTGGAGGGTCTTTGAGAAATAGTAGAATGAAGTTGGAGGTAGTATGGCGCCATCTATTGGAAGTGGAAGGAACTTCAGTGGAAATGAAGAACCGAGAGTCGAAGAAAAGCTGAGCTGAGAGATTGAAGAGCAGATCTTGCTTTTGGATTGGTTGACTGAGGAGTAGATGCGATGCTGCTATTGGCTGCCAGCGATTGTGTGTAAGTTACTATATATGTGATGGATGGAGTTTGTTAATGGTGGTAGTGCTGTTGAATATTAAGAGCTAAAATTAAGTTTAATGTGGGTTGTAATCTAATAGAATTTTCCTGGGTCTTTTCGTATGTGGGTGTAGTTGATAATCTTCTAGATTTTGAATATTTGGGTTATTAATATTTGAAAGTGAATTAAAGAAATTTGTGGCAAGTTTTTGAACATGTTGTTTAAAGGTGGTTATTTGCAGTGTTTTATAAATGTCTTTGTTTTTCATGTACATGGAGGCTCTGACGATCATCCTGATAGTAGAGCTTTGGGATATTTCTAATATGTTGAGGTTTGATTTTGCACAATATGCCCATATTGGGCTGGCATAGCTGATGATTGGACGCATGGTAGCTGTGAAAATAAGTAATTTGTTTTGTAGGTTCATTTTTGATTTTCTGTTAATAAGGGGGTAAACTTTGTGGGATAATTTATGGAATTTTTCTCTTGTGTTTAGGATATGTTTTTTCCAGGTCAGATGTTTATCGAAAGTAAGGCCTAAATATTTTGCGTGTGTGTCCCATGGGATTTGTTTTTGAAAAAAGGTGGGTGGGGGTGGGTTTAATTTTCTTTTGGTAAATATTACAGCTTGAGTCTTGTCTACATTTACTTTGATTTTCCATTTATTGAAATATGTTTGGAGTAGCTCAAGGTGTTTATTTAGGGCAAAAGTAACTGTTTTGGGATTTTTAAATTTTGCAACTATTGCAGTATCATCAGCGTACATATTTAGTATTGTCAGGGAATAATTTGGAATATCATTTAAGTAGAAGTTAAAAAGAAATGGACCGATTAAACTTCCTTGAGCTATTCCTGAGTTTATTTTGCGTGGGGTGGATAGGGTGTCATTAATTCTGACCTGGAAAAAACGATCATTGCAGTATGAGTGGATGAGAAGGATAGAGGGGGGGGGGGAAATTATTTTGAATCATTTTATATGTTAAACCATCGAGCCAAACTCGATCGAAAGCTTTGGCAATATCAAGGAAGACTACTCCGGTGGATTGTTTTTTGGTGAATCCTGAGGTGATGATTTCCGTGAGTTTTAGTAAGGGGTGAAGAGTAGAAAGTTTTGAGGAGAAGCCATATTGGTTAGGGTTGTTAAGATTATTTCAGATACTCTACTCCTTCAGACGGAGTTTATATATTTCTTAACTCAACCACTTCACTTCATTCCTAACTGCTTTACATAATAACTTTACGTATCACGTTTCATTTTTGGTTGGGCAAAGGTTGTTTAGCGAAAGCAATCAATCTCAATTAAAAGTCCCCAAGGTTAGTGAAGAGAAACCGCGAATAGCCCAATGTCACAGCTTGACCTTGGATTTATCCTTCAACGCTGCTAACACTTGAATATGTTTCGAAAATATTTCGTTGTTCTTATTTTTTATCCACAACTGAATGCTGGAATGAGATGCTCCTATTTTTTCTCCGAATGCGCTTTTTAAAATTATTCTTCCTTTCTAATTCTTTTCATTCGAAATGAGATTTGAGTGCAACACAGATATCATCGATCCGGAATTAATTAAAGCCGTTGCTCTCTTTCTGTTGACAGCAATTTCAGCATATTGAAGATCACTCATAGCTAATTTTGGTTCGCTTGATTTTTTCTTCCTTCTTGTTTCCAAAAGGAACTCGTTTCGAATTTCTGTGGTTACTGCCTGATCATCTTGCGTGTGCCTATCGATATAACCATTCATTCCCGTTGCTTCGCAAATTTTTGGACAGTTCTTCACCAGGTGTTGCAATCCGCAAGTATAACTTTCTTTCGTTGATGTTTTTATTTCTTCCTTCTTCGGAGTTCTGGTATTTTCTTTTGAATGAGGTGTAATATATTTCAGTGCTGGTAAATTTTTCAGTTCTTTCCCTGGCGGTTGTTTGATAAATGCTAAATACTCTCTTTGGAAATTTTCTCTCCGTCTTTTGCTGACACTCGCTATGACATTTCCATCATCGTCTAATTTTGAAGCAATTTGATCCGGTTTTTTGAAATGTGTCCATTCATCAATAAGAGGATCATACATTTCTAGCGGAGTTCCCTTTTGATTTGGTCAGTTATCAAGTAGCACAAATCTTCAAAAATGTTAATTTATTTGTCAGTTCGTATGCGAAATCACCCTAAGTGATGTCTTGTTTTTTCTGATGCTTCACAAACAATTGTCTAAATTTCTCTGATGTTAACTTATATCATTTTAGAAGAATTTCTTTCACCTTATCGTAATCGTTCGTGATTTCTTCATTTTCACGAGCGATGATGTGTGCAACATCGCATGGCAATGGTCCGATCAAATGAGAAGTCAAATTTTCCTTTTTGATTTCAACTCTTTTAGCTTTTCTCTCAAATAACACTAGATATATGCTAATATCGTTGTTCTTTGGATCGAATTTTGGGAGAAAGTTTTGCAGCTCTACTTTACTTCACATAAGTAAGCAAATATACTTCGGGTTTTGAAACCAGCTTTAGTATATGAATAAAAATTATATTAAAATTTTAGAAAATAAATAAGTCTGTAAATCTTATTGTTCTTTAAAATTCGAGCAGAAGCATAAGGGTGCATAAATATCAGAATCACCTTTAGGATGATATACCAAATGCAATGTCATTTTGAAAAGTGTGCTGTTTTTAGGTACTCTCTCACATTTAAAGAAAAACTGTATAAAAAGATGGAAGTCTTTCCATAAAGATAGTTTATTCAAAAAAACATAAACTGAAGACTGAAAAAAAATTAAAAAGTAACATCTTGGTTTCACATCAACTCTTACCCTCGTTAATTCTTTAAGAAATCTGTTCCTCTTATGTAAAACCACTCTGCGGCATCCAATTGAACTAACTTCTATACATCAGATTCAACGTTATGAAGGGGGAGCTACGAAATTTTTCATTACCGCTTTTCTACATTCGCCCTACGAGGATGTAACCAATTTTTCAATATAAAATTTTAATCGGTATTTACATTGAGGTTTCCTCAATAAATCCTGTAAATTCAATTTACATGCTACAAATTCTAAATTAATTCTCTTTTTTCAACTGCTTTGTGATGTTGGGCTATCCACAAGTTTTTCTTTTTTGTTTTCGAGAATTTTATATTAATTCAAAATGCATAAAATTATAAACCCAAAGGGTAACTTGATTAGGTAAATTAGATGAAGATAGAAGTAAAGTATTTTGAATAAGAAATAATGATATATAGATGAAATACAATGGAAAGAAAAATGAGGGAAGATAGAAGAAACCGTTGCGCTGATATATTACTTTAAGTTATATTTTAGCATTGCAGTTAATTTTTCGGATTAAAGCGATTCACAGCAAGGTATTAAGATGAGAATTGATTGTTTGTGTGAAATAATTCATTTAGAAAGATTTAATTGGTAAGCTAAAACTTTATTAGTTAATCCTAATTTGGAATTGATAAGTTTAGTGGGTTTAAACAGAAAGCGACCTTATATATCCTTCAGCGGATAAATAAAGTTTTTTACTTATTCTTACATATGTTTAATTGGAAACTAGTAATTATTGAATTTTTAATAAGCAGGAGTAACGGCAGTAGCATTATATAATGAAGAAATTGCGTTACAGTATCAAGCTAAATTTTCCGGTCCAAAGCGATGTAATGAATAATTATTTTTCTTTTTCGTGTACTTAAAGATAATAGTTATATCATTGAAATTTTTAATTGTATCTTGTAAAATAGATTGTAGAAGTTTTCCTAAATTTTGTAAAATATATGTATTACACTTATTTTAAGCAGATCTGAATGTAATAAGATGTTGATGAATTTTAAGTGTTAAAAAGATATAAAGGAATAATCAATATCATTCATTTGAATACCTATTCTTTATCAAATATTTCCATTTGTATTAAATCTTGAAATGTATGTAAAAATAGACTTATTAAGATCCAATTTCTCAAACATTGATTTCAAATAGCAATTTTTATATTAAATATACTTATTTAAATAGAATTCCATTGAAGAGACATTCTGCAAGTATTTTATAGAAATATTCTTCATGAGTATATAGGTCATGTGTTAATATTATTCCAGGTTCACTAAAGGAAATGTCCAAACACGGAAAGCCAAAAACATTTTTGATAGTATTGAAATACAAATGCAGAATTAATACACTAAAATATAGAATTAATCAAAAATATTCATTAAAGGAATATGCTACTGATATTAAAAACATCAAAAGATTAAGGTCTAAATGTCAAAGAAGTAAAAAAAAATCTATCGTAATTTGTATGTGTTATGTTTTAAAATTGAAATTATCATTACATACATTACAAAGAATCTATTCCTTTTTTTTATTTTTTAAAATTTTATAGTTATAATTTTTTTTACTTAGAGATATGACTAACAATTTTAAGAACTTCGTAAAAAAACAAGTTTTCTCACCTTTAAAATTTTTATTGATCATATGTAATTACTTAACCTGTGAAATAATAAGGCATTTCGTCAAAATTCCAGGATTTTCAAAGTGTTTCATGAGAGTGAATTTCTGGAAACCCCTTGAGGAGAGAAAGCATAGAAACACCTTCAATTTTACTTTCATAGGTTATTTGCAGACAGTCTGTGAGTTCGAAAAAAATAAAATAATGCTTCTTTTCTTGCGTTGATTATATTACTAACTTATTATATTATTTGTCGTAAATTACTGGTTACTGTTATAATGACGTATTAAAATAAATATATGTTTGCTTGAGTCCCAGTCATCTAAATGACAGATTTGTCCTTCAAAATATGACACTATGATTTTATACCCACAAAATATTTTTTTTTGAATAATACCTTTCACTATATAGAAGAAAAAGATATAGAGATTATTTCAAGCAGAACTCATTTTTGGAAACTAAATATTGTTTCTTTAAAGAAGAAGCTTGTTTTGATATCATTCGATTATCTTTATTTACCTATAACCTAATGTGTGTGTGTTACGGTTTTACATTATTCCCCCACATTACTCCTTTTTATTAACCATTAGAGGATTAAAATGATATCCACGATATCGGAAATATATTTATGCTCATAAAAATTAAAATCAAATAAGGATGAAAGCAAATTTTTCGTTGGAATATATTCCGTCCCTCGATCTTTTTACAGAAATTGAAAGAGATGTAATAAATTGTAATGTTCTGAAACTTAGTGGGCAGTTTAAGTAATAGAAAAAATTATTTATTCAAATTTTTTTTATTAATTATAATATCCACTTTTCATCTAATTTATTTAATATACGCAAAATGAAATTAAAATTTGAAATATTTCGTTGTTTTTTAAGTCACTACTAAGCATTTCCGAAAGAAATCACAAATTTTTGTAGCTGAATATAATCCAAGAAAATTACCCGAACATGTGATAAATAAGAATTATCTTTCCCTCTTAAGTAAAAAAAAATATATTATGTCTTTTATTATTACTGTAAAACATGTTCTAAGCTATTACAGTATTCAATTGTAAATGTTTTAATGAAATCATATTCTTCTTTAAATGTAAATGTATTAGCAATATAAACATCTGTAGTGTTGTATGAGAAATATTATAATGATTTATATTATTATAGTACAATAGCAAAAAATCTCAACATTTTGTAACTGAGAATTTTTTTCTAAAACTTTATTATTATATAGAAAACTGTTTTTGAAAATTATTCCTTATAATTCTAACTGTATCTGATTCAGTAATAGACCATGGAACGGTAGGGTCGAATGTTAGAACCTACAACCATTCATAAGGTTTGTGATATGTGAATTGTGTGTGTGTGTGTGGACAAATATCAATTAGATATCTGACCATTTGTAATTTCTGATTAAAAATATTATATTTTAACATTTCATAAATAATTCAAAACATTTAAATGTTGTATATATAAATAAAAATTCAACATATAATCCAAAGTATACACTTACATTCGATAAAAATAAATTACCTTTCATTCTTTTCCTGCTCAGTCACAAGAAGCAAAATGGCATAGAAATATTAACTCCACTTTTTGATCCATAATATAAAATAGAAATTGAAACAAAGAGTGGAACAAATTTTTAAACGTCATTTGCTCTTAGGTAAGGTTCGTGATACTGTATTAAATAGACACATATAACAATTAGATTTATAATCTTAAGAATTCACATAAAATATTCTCTATTACCACATTTAATAATAATTCAAAAAAAAAAATGATGTAAATATAAATAAAAGTACAACATTTAAACAAAAGTTTAAATTCCAGAAAAATAAATTACCTTTTCATTCTTTTATAGCTCTGGTACAAGAAGCAAATTCGCGCATAAATATTAGCATGACTTAGTGCTCAATAATATCAAATACAAAACCGAACAAAAAAAATCTATGCCAAATATTTACGGGTCATGCTGCTTTCGTTCCTAGGTAAGGTACTTTCTGAGCAATTCTTACATCAAGTTTGTTAGACTAAAAAAAAAACTATGTTTAATTTATAAAATATTTCAAAATAAAATATTACAATGTAGTATAAAATCTCATTACATATAGAAATTGATTAAGAATTTATTTTCAGGACTGATATTTTTAATGCTCAAATACTTATGCCAGGAAATACATCAGAACTAGTATAAAGCTTGAAATAAAAAAAATTTGTTTATATTTTTAGCAAACTCAATCAATTTTAAAAAGTTTAAACTACGTTGCGAGAAAATAGTGTAATTGAAAAAAAAAAATAGTGACATTCATCTCTGATCCAATTATAGACATATCTATAAAAATTATATATTTCAGCTGTCCATTTAAATGTCCCTGTGTGGCTTTTAGTGCGATAAAATCGGGAAAAACATATGAATTATTTTTTATTCTTAAATAGCAACCGGCGGATGCCTAAAGTATAATTAAGTATTTTTCATTTATCACGTTCACACGAATTCGTTATAATTTCGAAACTGCATAAATGTACACTTTCCATACAAAAGTAATATTCGAAGAAACTTATTATGGAACTTTTTCATGCGTCAAATTTTTTAAAGAAGTATTCTTATTAAATTTATAAACGGAATCAATAAATGTGAGAAAAATTTAGAAAGACATTGGAAAAATTTGAAATTTTATTTACGGAAATTAAAGACAAATATTTAAAAGGGATCGATATAAGATGTTTTCCTGAATGAATTTATTTCTAAATATTCGGAAAATCCTCTCAGTGTTCTAGAAAACAATACTCTTTACCATCATCCAATTATGTTTTAGTGTACATATGCCCTATTTATAAACGAATTTCTTCTTAGTCGTAAGCTATGCAATCACGATGAAATAAATTAAAAATTCATTTCAAGACTTTTCTATTACTTAGTTCTGAAAGAATTTGCGACATTTTCTTATTTCTTTTTCCTCCTACTCCTATAACGTATAATAGATTATCTTTTAAAGTCAAAAAATAACTTGATCAATTCTTAAATGGAAGCATGAAAACTTCGGAAGTAAAATTAAGATTCCATGAGAGCAAAAAGGCATGTTTTTAAGTAAGGGAGTCCAGAAATTGTGCGAATAGCAGATGATTACATATCAGTATAACGATATAAATAAAACTTTAGGTTATAATTATATTTCTATCCCTTTTAAATACATTTGCTTAATTTATATTAAAATACTTTCTCCAGAAATCCTTTTTAAATGCATTACACACAAAAAACAATTTATACAAACTAAAAACAATTTTCTTCGAAAAATATATTAAAGTATTAACAAAAATTACTGATGTTTATTTAATATTTAGTTACTCAGTATATAGTACATGTGTTTAAATCATATATAGTACACTTTGAAGCCAATGCATTCAAGTTAGGAATGTAAATATTTATATAACATTTTTCAAAAGGAAATGTCTTTCCTTGTATGTCATATTATGCGATCATAATATTTTTAAAATTTATCAAAAGTTACAAGAAAATTTCTTACAACAATTTGAATTTAAGTTATATATATTTAATTAATTAATATGAATTATTATTGGAATATTTTAATTAAATATATATATTAATTAATAATTGGAATGAATTATTATTCATATAAGAAATCTATGTATAAATTATAAAAATTTATAAAATTGGTAAAATAACCAAAAAAAAGCAATTGCTCAAGATGATTTTATAAGAAAATGTCGTTATATTAAGGAATAATGGGAGTATATAAGTCATTTTGATTCTGTGATTAAAAAAAAAAAAAAACAGCTGTGAATTTGATTAAGCTCAAGGCAAAATCGTATCCTTCACAAAATAATAAATTGGGCACGTAAAATAAAACATTTCACAGAACTTTCAGATATTTATTTCTTATATTCTTAATTATATGACGATTTAAATTAGGCCATAAAATGCAGTTCTGATTCATAATGACTCTATATTCCTTAACCGTTTCAGTAGCTACTCGTTGAGACATAACTGGGGCAAACTCATGATAGTGATAAAAAAATATATCAAATAGTAAATTAACATATTAAGTAAATCCTATTGCTATTTACATAATTGTACTAAATATTTATAACAACATACATGCCCCATATTTTTGACTTACCTCTGTGTAATCATCTTCTTTCTTACGGTGAAGATGCAAAAGTAATTATGAAAAGCTGTGTGAAAGAGATTTTATATTTAACTCTTGCGAAAACAATTTCCCGAAATTTGTCTTGCGTTTGTGTTTTCAAATCTAAATTCACGCTTGACAGGAACATTTTAATGAGCACATCTGAAAATGTGTATTTCGTCAATCATATTTATAGACGAAAGAAATTGTTCTTCCTTTGTTATTATTAAAATTTTTGAAAGTTACGGAAACCATTAGAGTGATATACCTATTTAATACTAGTGTATATATATATATATACACTCATATGCACATTTTAAAGACTATTACTTAATTATGGTATTAAAAATTAATCAGTAAAAATTGTTAAAAATAGTTATTAATGATAAAAGGGATATATACTTGAAATATTTTAAAACTTTTACTAAGCATCTTGAGAATAATAATTCTTTTAGAGTTCCGAGTAAGAGTCAGAAAGAAATTTTCAAAGGAATTATAGCATTATGAATTTCAAGTCAACTAATTGTTTTTTTTTTCTTTGGAATAACAGAACATTTTTAAAAGATGCTTAAGTTATTCACATTAGTGTGGAAGCAGATTTAAAAGTGTATTGATTATGATATTAAAAATTAATTACAAGAGAGTAAATTAGATATTGATAATAAAGAGGATATTTCCTTGAAAAATTTTGAAACTACTACGAAGCATCTCGAGAAAATAATTCTTTCAGAGTGTAAGAAAGGCTTGGAAGGAAATATTTTTGTCAGTGTTGGTGACAGATAGAATACATAAAAATTGCTGTCACTGTTAACAATGTTAAATTTGATAAAAAATTTTAACTGCAAAATTTCATAAAACATGTATTAAATTTAATGTATTAAGCAATGATTTGAATACATATAATAGTAAGGCCTTAGAATATTTAACCAGACATACAGCATTACTGCAAAAGGGATAATTAAATAAATAAAAAAAAATATTTAACTTTCTGTGTAATAACCTTCCACTTCTATGATCTTGTCCCATCCATTAGGATTTTTCTTAACCCTTCAGCTCAGTTTAAAGTTAGACGTATTCGTAGCATATTCTAGCGTAATATTATACTGCAATCATTATAATAATTTATATAATTATATTACAATAACTAAGCATCTTAATATTTTAATTCAGATTTTTTTCTCTCTTATATGTTATTGTTTAACAGACTACAATTTTCAAAATAATTCTTATACGTTTAACTGCATCTGATTCAATAGCACTTCATGTAACTGTAAAGACGAATTTAAGAATCTGCAGCAGTTTATAAGGTTCGTAATTCGATATTAATTGGTCATATATCAATTACATATCTGATCATTTGCAAATTATGATTAAAAATTTTATATTTTAACATTTCATAAATAATTCTAAACGATTAATTGTTGTAAATATAACTAAAAATACAACATATAAACCAAAGTAAATAGCGAAGTGGTAAGCTTCAGAAACTCGCATAAAAGGGAAAATGTCAATAATTACTTGATCTATATGTTGTTATTGTTCCGGAATCTTCAAATATGAATTTATATTTTAAAACTAATAATATACAGTCATGGATTCACACGAGTTTCCTCTTTCATTTAACCGTTTATTCTTCTTTACTGCATTAATTGTATTCCAAAACTTCGCCTTTTGAATAAACCGTGACTTATGTAAATTAGCATTTTTATATAAGAAGTGTAGTGAATATGTAATAATGAGATAATTTTATCGGAGAATGGGCTTGAGGGAGACTGGAAGTATTAGCGTGATTAATAATAAAGTAAAAAGTTGTGAATTCGTTACACTACGATATTGAAGCAAGAAAGAGAAAGATAAAAAATAAAGGTAAGAAATTGCATCATTTTACCTTATTTGAAATATATATAAATAAAGATAATGATCCGAAATTGAGTTCGCTGCTTAAGAAACTGAAAACATATTTATGAAAAATGTTTAGTTAAGTATTTTATACACTGTTCATCAAAATGCTACAATATACGTAAAACAAAAGTATAAATGAAAATATTTCTTTATTTATAAATCACTAGCAAGCCTTTTAAAAATAAATACAAGTTTGTTACTGACTATAATCCAAAACATTTATACGAATTTACGAAAATACTGAATCAACTTTCAATCTTAAATATCGCAAATACAATTTATCACTTATTATGACTACATAAATTGTTCTAAGTCTCTACAATACTCAACTGTGAAAGTTTTAAGTGACACATTTTATTCTCTAATTTTAGACAGAATCATACCATACGCATCTTTAATGATATATTTCAATAATTTTAATCATTTATGTTGTAACAATATAATGACCAAGCCGCTCAACATTTTAAATTTGTTTTTTTCTATAATATTATTTTTTCACAGAAAAATGGTTTTTTAAGCAATACATATATGTATAATTGTAAATTATTGAATAAAAGTCCATAGAACTGTAGAGACGAGTTTAAGAACCCACAACAGTCCTGAAAATTTGTGATATTGCATATTAATTGTACATATAATAATTAAAATCATGATCTTTAGGAAATTCTGATAAAATAAAATATTACATTATCACTTTTTATAGGTGAAAAAATTAATTGTTGTAAATATAAATAAAACTACAGCATATAAAAACGTATGTATTCGATAAAAAAATTACTTTTGACTGCCTTTTAAACCAAATACAAGAGTTGAAATTGGCTCTTAAATATGATCATGACTTATTGCTCGATAATATCAAATGCATAATCAAGCAAAAAGATACATCACAAATTTAACCGTAGAATAACCGTTAAAATAAACCGTAGAATTATTATTTTATATATAAATAGCAATTAACGGATGCTTAATGAGTAATTAAATATTGTTGATGTGTCACGCACGAATTCATAACTTTCAAAACCACATAAATGTACTCTTTCAATAGAAGCATAATATTCAAATAAATTTGATATAGAAAATTTTAGTGCGTCTAAAAGCCTTCAAAAATGTATTATTATTGAACTCACAAAAAGAATAAAAAAAAAAAAAAATGTGAGAAAAATTTAGAAAGTCATTTCAAACATTTGATATTTTATTTAAGATAAACCGGAGACCAAAATTTACAATGAATCGATATATGAAGACATTTTAATGAATGAATTTGCTTTTAAGCGTTCGGAGAAGATCCAAGTAGCATTCTAGAAAAAAAATATTCTTTCGCATTATCCATCTACGTTTCAGTATACGTTAGTCATATTTATAAAAGAATTATTGGTCATTTACTTAAGTCGCAAGTTATGCAAACACGATGAAGAAATTTGAAAATCTGTAGCTAGATTTTTTATTATTTTGTTGGGAAGAAAATTAGAACATGTTTTTTTCTTCTTTTTTCTTTTCTTTCATAACAATGAATTGCTTATCTTCTACAGATAAAAATATTTCTTATAAATCCATTCTTTCCACCATTTTCTGACTGTTAGCATGTAAACTTCGGAAATAAAACTTAGATTCATTTAGAATTAACAGGTTTTTACAGTAACAGAATTCCAGAATACACACACAAAGGGCAGAAGATTAGAGTATCAATCGAGTGAGGGAAAGCGAATTTTAATGGCACACACTCACACAAGAGCCAGATAAGGCTAAGCTATGCCAAAAAAGATGTAACTATGGTCAAGACGTTTGAAAAAAATACGAGAAAGATAAAAAGTTTGGCAAGAAGGAGGTTCGAAAATAGAGAAGGATAGCTGGGGTATCCTGGGATGCGTCACACATGTTTACCTAAGACAGTAAATCCCATGGGAAAGAAAGACTAAAGCGTCTTGGAGTCATGATGCCCAAATCTACCTAATGAAGGCCATATGTGATAATTAGAATCCTGACCTTTAGGAAATTCCGATAAAATATATTATTACATTATCATATTTTATAATAAATGAAAAAATTAATTTTTGTAAATATAAATTGAAGTGCAGCTTATATATTCGGCAAAAATAAATTACCTTTTCATTGTATTTTAGCTCAAGTGCAAGAGGGAAAATGGCGCTTAAATATGATCGTGACATATTGCTCGATAATATCAAATGCATAATCGAACAAAAAGGCACGATAAATTTAGGCGTCATGTGCGCTTACCTTCTTAGGTAATATACTTACTTTCTGAGCATTTTCACATCAAGAGCTTTTAATGGAAAAACAAATATTATTTTGCCTTTTTACGATATTTCATAATAAGATTTAACAATCTGTAATAGAATCTCATTAATCGTATAAATTACTTAAGAACTTATTTTCAAAACTGATACAATTAAATGCTGAAATACATATGATTGGAAATATGACAACAGAAGTATACCGCGTAATATAATATTTTTGTATATTTTAAGTAAACACAAGCAATTTGAAAAAGCTAAAATTACGTTGCGAGGGTAAAATGTAAATAATCAAAATATAGTTCTATTCACCTTGATTGAAGTAATTATCAAGCATTATTTATTACAGATTTTATCTGTCCATTTAAATTTTCACGTGTTGTTTTTGTGCTATTCATTCGGTAAATAAACTAAAGAATTATTATTTTATACATAAATAGCAAGTAAAGTATGCTTAATGTGTAATAAAATATTGTTGATGAATCACATAAGAATTCGTAACATTCAAAATTACATAAATGTACACTTTCAATAGAAACATAATATTCAAAAAAATTTGATATAGAAATTTTTAGTGCATCTAAAAGCCTTCAAAAATGCATTATTATTAAACTCATAAATAGAATAAAAATTTGAGAAAAATTTAGAAAGTCATTTCAAATATTAGATGTTTTATTTAAGATAAATCGGAGACCAAAGTTTACAATGGTTCGATATATGAAGACCTTAACTAAATGAACTTTTTTCTAAATATTCGTGAAATCCAAATAGTATTGTAGAAAAGCTACGTTTAAGTGTATGTTTGTCATATTTACAAAATAATTAAAGCCATTCTCCTTTGTCGTAAGTTATATAAACACGATGAATTAAATTGAAAATCTGTAGTAAATTTTTTTTGTTATTTTATTCGAAAGAAAATTGAGAAATCTTTATTTTGTCTTTTACTTCATACTTCCATAGCCATCAATCGTTTTATCCTCTAAATAAAAAAAGACTTAATATCCATTCTATTGATCTTTTCTTGACAGTTAGCATGTAAGTTTCGGAAGTAAAGTTTAGATTTCTCAAAAATTAACAGGTTTTTATTGTAACAGAATTCCAGAATGTACTCTAAAGGCAGAATATTAGAGTATCGCTTTGATTGAGTAAAGCTGAAGTTAAATGGCGAATTTAAATGTATTTGTTTATTTTGTAAGAAAAGAATTTTCAAGCAATTATTTTTAAATCTTATAAACATATAAGAAAACATACTAAAAATATAAGCAAAATTAATCTAAAAATATATTAAAGTATTTATGAGAATTATTCAGTTTTGCTTAATGTTCATTTACTTAAGGTATAATATATATATTTATTTCATATATAGTGACTTTGAAGCACTTTTTAAGAAAGTTATTAATATAAGTTATTTTAAGGAAGATTCGTACGTTGTGTGTCCTATTCATTCTCATAATGATATTAAAATTTATCATAAGTTAAGGGAAAATAACTACAATTATTTTGATTTGAATCTTATATATTTATTTAATTCCCTTTGGAGTAAGTTATAAATGATATAACAAATCGAGATATTCAATAATAAAATTCGCAAAAGTCGAAAATAACTAAAGATGTTATCAAAAATGATTTTATAAGAAGTAGTCATTATCAAAAAAAATAATCCTTGAAGATAATATGTTTAGAGGCAGTCATAAAATTAAATGAAATTGAATTAATTCTACCTAAAATTCTATCCATCACAAGGCAACAATTTTAGCATGTAAAAAACCATTTTAAACTGCTTGAATATATTCGTAAACATTTCTAATCCTTATTTATATCATTAAATAGTTCTACACGTTAATTTAGAACGTAAAATGTTGCCCTTACTTAAAATGACTCTGTATTCCTTAATAATTTCACAAGCTGCCACTTGAGACATAACTTAACCGAACTCATGATAATGATAAAAGAATGGTGAATAGTAAATTAACATATTAAGTAAATCATATTACTATTAATACAATTGTATTAAATATTTCTAACAACAAAATGGTCTTTCTTTCGAACTTAGTCGTCATCTTTCTTATGGTGATAATGCAAAACGAAATATCAAAAAGTGTTGCACAAGAGATTTCATGTTTAAATCTCAGCACTTTTTAAAAAATTTGTCTTACTTTTGCAGCCGCCATCCTAGTTTGCCGTTCGACATGAACATCGTTATCGGCATGCTTGAAACAGAGTATTTTGTAAAACAAACGCATAGACGCACGGAAATTATCCTTTTTTTTTCACTTGCTAAAATTGAAATTTTTGAATTTGCGAATTTTAGTTTAGTTTTTATTAACGTTGCACTAGAAGCAACATGAGGGCTATTGGTGACGGACCTCATAATTTTGAACCTCGGTCAAGTGACGAAGGCGACACCTGAGCTGGCACTTTTCTCCTAACTTCCTCACCTGGCCAACGGGAGGACTTTGGGCCCCGAAAGGTTTAACGTGTATCAGCGCCGGCTACACGACGGGTATTTAGTGGCATCAAGACTCGAATCCACGACTCGACGAAAACCGCCGTCCATGAATCCGAAACCATGACCATTAGGCTATCGCGGCCACTTAAATTTGCGAAAATCATTATGGCTGTTCTCGGCTAATGTTAAAAAATAGGGCTCAAAGTTCGAACACATTTTCAGGTAGAAGAAATGCTTCAATACTAATATAAATTACTATGGATATAACAAATATAATTATTTACTAATTAGCGTTCTTAGAATTTTGATTTTTTTAAAAAAACATGCAATTTTGTGCCTTTATGTAAAATGCATATTCAATTTTCTATGTTAAAGTGTTGGAGACGAAATGTTCGAACACATTCTCTACAAAAAAAAAAAAAAAAATTGATTCAATCAGAACTGAATCAGTTAGAAGTATACACTTCTCTCTATCGAATAGCGTATCCAGAATATAGCTTTATGTCGTTATTAATCAATTTTTTAAGGTTTCAAATGAATTTTTATTAATTATTGGCGTACTTCGGACTATCTGCAACAGATGGCGCCAGTATATTTTTTTTCTTCTGTAGAACGTACTTTTGGCGAGGAATGCTTATTTTTGGCGAACATTTACAGTTACTTTCTGAAATGAAATTATAGCAACTTGTAAATTGTAACTAATGGTAAATAAGGGAGAAAGCTTTATAATTCACAGAAGCGTACTCGAAGCTTACGAACTAACCTCTAATAAACTCTCCGGTTTGGGAATATTTTGTGTGTGTTCATAAAAATTTATTTGCGTGCAATGGTAAATTTGTGTTATTGAAAAGATGTTTAAAATATAAGCTTTGATTTAGTGAAGTGAAAGCAGAGAAGAGAGAATCTGAATTAAATTAATATTGAACTTTTCGGAAATCAATTGAAAGTTACTTAAATTTTCTTTAATCTTTAAAAAATGTAACAAAATGCAAATTATTATTTCGTGAAGCATAAAATGTGAAATTTTAATTTAGTCACTAAGATGCACTGAATTAATTTGTTTATTCCAACAAAAGTTATTTTTATTTAACTTAATTTCCTTTATTTATTTATTATTATTATTATTCAAATTCAATTAAACATCTCGCAAAGTTTAGGTCTAGAGCCACTGAAAAAATTATTAATAAAATACTCTTACTTAAGCTGAATTCCATATAATTTACATTGCGCACAATACATTGTTTTCATGTTTCAATTTATATTGTTATGTGTTGTAGAATCATAAGATAAAATTTCTAACTACTCAATAATAATCATAGTATTCGTATGAAAGAAACAAAACACAAAAGTATTGCTTCAATTAACTGTGATTTTTTCTTTGAGAATATTAGCATATAAAGAAGAATGAAAAACAACTAAATGAATAATGGTAGCAAAAAACTGGAAATAAATTTCAATCTTTTGAGGTCAACATCATTTGAACTTGTAAATAAGAAATTATAGTAAATGTACATTATATTTGTTATAAGTTATTTCTGTCATAAATGTAATTATAAGTATACATTATATATTTTTAATTTTTTAGTAAATAAATATGTTATCAAAAGATTATATAGATCAATTAATATTTTTCCATTTCAATCTCATCTTCTCATAATCTCTTCAAAATTATTATGCATTTTCCATAAAGAAAACTGAGCTAAAACCTGTGGAAATGCGCTTTCTACATTCGTTAAAAATATAACCATTTCGAAGCCCAATCATTGATGTTATAAGCTGATATTCACAAAAAAATAAAATATACCTATGATCCCTGCATGTTTTTTTTTTTTTTTGTCTACTGCAACACTTGTTATATTTTGTTTTTCTTTATCGCCTCAGAAGCTTGCCTTTTTTAGGCAAATACGAGACACTAAGATATCCTTGTGCTCTTTTTATTTCCCCTGGATTTTACCGTATTTGATGAAGACGGGTGACGCACCCCCTAGATACCCCAGCGATCCTTTTCCAATTTTAACCCTCCTTCTTGTCAATCAATTTTTACCAAATGATTACTGTAACAAAAATTGCATTGACTATAAATGATTCATTCAATAATAGGGGGATAAAAGCTTCATATAACTTATTTTTATGTAACTGGTGTACGAAAACAAATCACGTAAAATTTTAATTAAAGTAATCGATAATAAATCTTTGTAATATATTAATCAGTGTAGAACTTTACACTTTATAATCGGTAGCATTCGCCTTTTTATTATTATTATTGAAAATTAAAATCAGATATTTTCAATTTCCTAACCAAGTCCTCGAATAGCTTTTTAACATAAGAAGCGCAATAGTTTGAGGGCAACAAAGTTTACGCATATTAGCTCAGATTTATAATTAATTCAAAGAATATCTATTGCAGTTGAATTTAACGGAACAGCTGTCTAACATAAAACAGTATTACCATAACAAAACTGAACCTTAGAAGTATGTTAGAAGTATAGAAGTATGTTGCGCATATAAAAAATTAAAGGAATGTTAAATTAATTTTGAACAAAATATATTATTTATCAATTAATAGTTAAATTATAGAAGAAAAAAGCTTTGTTAGATTCTTCATTTCTCAAAACGATTAACAAAAATAATTTGGTAAAAAAATACAACACAAGTAAAAATTACTTTTTAATATGATAACATGTTGTACAAAATGGTATAATTCATTGCACCTCAGTATAAATTATGCATTGTACAATCGATGATAAAGAAATGTAATGTACAATAATAGACCTTACATATTTTATAGCATATGCATAGGTATATTGAAATCGAGTTTTAATATATATAAATTTGAATATCAGTTACAATAATTATAAGTCGAACAATAATACAGTTAGGGATAACAATAAGTTCAGCTCTCACAAAACACTTTTTTAAACTCAGAATGAATACTTTTCTCATAAAAATTACAAGCTCTTTTATATATATGAACTATATATTACATATTTATATCAATATTTCTTCAAATACTTAAACTTTTTCTTAATAACTGTATATGGTAAATAATGGTAGAAATCATTTCATTTTATACAGTAATCCAGAAAACAATTGTATAATTATACATAAGTAGCACGTACAGTTCTTATAAAATCCTTTTTGAAAAAATATAAACTTCATTTGAATTTAATGTCAGTCACTTTGTGACATTGGGCTATTCGCGGTTTCTCTTCTCTAACCTTGGGGACTTTTAATTGAGATTGATTGCTTTTGCTAAACAACCTTTGCTCAACCAAAAATGAAACGTGATTATGTAAAGCAGTTAGAAATTAAGTGAAGTAGGTGAGTTAGGAAATATATAAACTCCGACTGAAAGTAGCGCGAGAGAGACTGTAGGAGAAGTAAAGCTGAAGCTATAGATAAGCAGAAGGAGAAATAGAAAGGGAAGTTGAATTAAAGGGTTAGATTAAAGATTGCTGCAAGACGTTCCTTTGCTGCTGTTTTCAACAGTTGATCCGGAGTCTGAGTTGCAGGCGAGGAAGTATTAGTGGTAAGAATCTGTTAGATTACTATTGGTGGGTTGAATTGAGGTTAATAGAAATATTACCCGGGAGAGCATAGTGAGTTCTTGTCATAGTAAATATATGTTAATAAATTACGTAAAGATTGTTCTAGTGTCTCTTTAATTATTGTGTCATAGTGTTTAATAATTGAATCTAGTGATGGCACAAGATGAAGCCCGGGTCTGGCGGGCGTCACAACTTTTTGCTTTTTGTTTTTGATTGCATCTTCTACCTCAGAAGGCTCTCTCAAAGGCATCTTTCGTGGTGCTCTTCCATCAATAATTTCCGACAAAACACATTTGAAATAAAATTTTGTAAGCTTTGGAATTAGCGCTTTCCAAAATTCCTCGTTTCGTTGAATACGCAAGGTCAAACTGTCTTTTTTACACCATATATAAAGGTCACACCATTTTCGCTGCGTAATAAATAATTGACCTTGTATCTGAATGATAAAATCTGTGGTTCAAAGGTAAATAAACTGCTCTCTCATTTGAAATTTTAAAATTTAAACTATTCTTTTTTGTTGCTAAGAATTCTAATAGATTTGACTCATATATCGCAGAATAAGGGCATTTTATTTCTAACAGCCCATCGTTACCTATCAATCCATCGGGTGAAGCACACAAAAAGGGGTTGTCTTTGTCCACGAACAGGCCACAAGTTCTTACTGTTACGGAATGTTTTCTCTCGTATTGTTTCCGAGCGATCTCCTCATTCACCAATCCATATTTCATCGCTGCGGTGCAAAACTCTGTACCATATACAATACGCTTCACAAGCTTGGAGCATGGGGTAGATGCTTTCCTGCAAGCAACTTCTTTGAAAAAAGATGATGACAGTCTCAACGATCTTTCATACCTCCATCTTTCGGAAGTTGTCTGTCCCTTTGTTTCAAACTCTACATCAGAATTATTTTGCACTTTTAATTTTGATAGGAGATTTTCTGCCATACTTTCAAATATTTCTGTTGGCATATCTGGCTTTTCTACACTATCGCCATAGTTACAATCACCTGTGTATTGTTTCGGTTGGAATTTTTTTATGTTTGGAAACAGTTTTCTTCTTTGAAGTCGCTTTAGGTATTTGTTTCTTCGAGTTAATAAAAATTTATTTAAAGGAGTTCTGGGACTTTTATTTGCTATCATTTTATAAGCTTTTCCGTGATATTGTTGTGCAGGGTTTTGAAAAGATAAGACAGCTATATTAGCTCTTCTGTTGAAGCCGCCAGCTTTGCTGAAATTTATCCGCTTTCCTCCAGATACTTTGCAAAGCTGACTCATATAAGTTTCTGCAGGATTGTTGGTGGCATTCCATATTAGTGTATTACTGCATGAAAGTTCTTCCAATTTCATATTGTATGGCATGCAACAAGCCGAATGAATGCATTATAGAGTATTCTGTTTCATTAGTTTCTTTTACAAAAATCTCCACAGTTATCATGTTTTCCGAACACATGAATTGGAATATTTCTAAAATCGGAAATCAAATTTTTAATTTTTTTCTTTTGCTGGCTGATTGTGATGATTAATAGCGTTTACTTTTATAACATTTCGAGCTCCTATTATCAATTTCATCATCTTTTGTTTCAAAAGCTTCCGAGCCTTGATACCTGTTTGACCTGAGAAACGGCTAGTATTTCCTTGCAGTTTTTGAATGGCCCTGTCGTATCTTCGAACTGCATGATTTGCACATTCAATTTTAAGGATTCTACCACCGTAAGGAACTCTTTCTTTGCATTTAGCAATGGTATCAGCATCGCCATCTCCAACTAATCGTGTACAACGAATATGATGAACATTTTCCAGGTATAGTAATCCTTCCACAACAGCATCGCTTTCCATTGCTGTTGATGGTCCACTCCAATTTTTCCAACACACGTGATCTTTTCTTTCCATCTGTCTATTTGCAATGGCACTACATATTAAACATACCTTGTTCCGAATACCTATAAAAACAATTTTTGAAGTGGACATACCGATTAATACAGATACTCCACTTGATGCATTGTATCCATGCCCATAACTCCTCTTACACCAACCACCATCAACAATAAGTGTGATGCAATAGTATCCGTCGGAATCTATATCACCTCTCAATTCAGCCAGTTTTTTTCCTTCAAAAATCGCATTTAGCATCTCCTCTTGAGCATAACTTTTAATAACTTTTGAAGTTACCTTTTCACAAGAGGCAAATTTGTCTTTGGACATATATCGAATATTCATGACGCTGAATTTTTCTTCTTCTTGGGAAAATCCACTGCCCGTTGACAATGCCCCAAGAACCGAAAGGCTATTCAAACTGTTTTTTTTTTTTTTCTGAATCAGATGTTATTACAATTTGTTCATTACATAAAATATCACTACATGCGTAATGAAGTTCTGTATTAAGTCCACACCTGTTCATTCTTTTGAAAACAAAGTTACCACCAAAGTTGCAAGTGTATGAATGTAATTCAAGTTTTCTAACTTGAGTAATCAAGTGGGATAAATTACAGAGTAAATTCTCTACTAGTAGGCAGTTTTCTTAATTGTTATTAGGAGCATCTATGCAAAGATCTGGCAAATCAGACATCGAACTGTAATCATCAGCAGTCAGATCCTTTTGAGGAGTTCGCAAACTATTTGGTGATCTCATTTCCGACCTTGTAAATATTCCAACATGAAAATTAGTTAACATTTATTAGTAAAGCTATTATTATTGTATTTATTATATATTGATAACAAGTTTTCTTTTCGTTTCATTAACATTTTAATCTTGACTATAATACGCACAAGCGTAAAATACGAATGCTTGATTTGGCACTAAATTTTCGGAAAAAATTAAATTTCGAATATAATACGCACCCAATGACTTTTCAATACTTTATTTACAAATTGCATAAGTATTTATTAACATAATTAAAGTTTTTAACAAAAAAATACGAAAATGTCTAATTCGATGGAAAAAACTTAGATCTTAACACAAAACAAACAATACTGTCAAATTATCGGTTTAAATCACTTTCATTAGAACACACCTAATCAATAGTTGTTACGCCCAAGTCATAATTATTGGTACCTTCGTAATATGTGACATGTACGTGTGTGCGACAGGTACTGTAAGTTCCATTTTGAGTAAAAGAACACTTGCGCAGCACGCGTGTTACAACATTCTCTAACAGCTGCTGCGCGTTCGTTGTTCGATGTTTAAAAACATGTTTTTTTTTTTTAATTTTTTCACGAGTGCAATACGCACCCTCATTTTTACTGACCAATATGTGGAAAAAGAGTGCGTCAAGATTTTAAGGTGTGTATTTAAAGTTTTAAATAAAAATCCAAGGCTTGAGGCTAATTTAATAACATTTAAATATGTTGAAATTTTTACTTTATAACCATGATTTCAACTATACATCTTTTTTTACTATCAATGTTTAAGTTTTTATTCTTTAATAGCAGTAAATAATTTTTAACAATCGAAGTAAGGTATTGTGGTACATAAATGCATTTTATACAAGTTACGAGTGAGTATCGCCATTACTGCTTAATAATTTTCCTGAACGCACACACAAACACTCCAATAAACACGCATATATAGATAGTGGTAACAGAAGTGGTGGTGTCTAAGGGTGTGTCGAATAAAAGAGACGTTTATGTTTAAAGAGATTTAATGATAAATCTACAGGTTGTTAAACTTGACTAGGCGCGCGCTGCTGCGGACCAAAGTAAGTGCGCTCTTTCTCTCGCTTACATCCGGGGTTACAGAGAGTGGCGCTGGTGTCACCTGAGCGTATACAACACTCGTCCATCCTGATGTGGTCGGTCCCCGACCAGGCTGGAAAATATGCAGGTGAAAATTATACAAATATTGACAATTGAAAAGAAGAGAAAAAAAAATTTAAAAAAAAAAAAGATTAAACAAATTTTTAAAATTCAAATTTCGTTCAGTATAAAGAAAAAAAAAATAAAGTCATTAGTTCTGGAAAGAAAAAGTCTTAGGAATTATCCCATGGTTTCATCAGATTAGCAGATGTGGATGTCAAATTCGGGTTCTCTTGTCTTCCTATTTTCTTTACATCGAACCTGTTGTTTGGACGAACTTTCACGACTTCATAAGGGCCAAAATATTTTGGTCGCAATTTCACACCTATTCCAAACTGAGTTTTCTTGATTGCAATCTTGTCACCTTCTTTGCATTTTCTTGCTTCTTTGCGATGTTTATTGTAGTGTAGTCTACTTTATTCTTGTAATTTCAGAATATTGGATTTGGCATCTTCTCTCATTTATTGTTTATTCTGTAAAGATAAATGGAAATTTTCTTCCTCGAGAATGGCTTTGATTTTGATGTCATCTTTATTTTTCATTTTGACGCCTGTTAAAAGTTCAAAGGGTGTTTATTTTCTGGCTATGGATACAGTGCTGTTAATTATTCGTTGAACTGATGATACGTGTTTATATAATGATACTGATGATACGTGTTGGGATCTTCAAGTGAAAGCTTTATTAGGACTGGTATTAACGTTGCATGAATTTTTTCTACCTGACCGTTCCCACGCGGTACACCTGTTGTGATTGAAATTAACTCGATATCTTCATCCTAACAAAATTTCTGAAATTCTATAGAAGTGAATGCTGTTCCTTTGTCAGAAATTATTCGTCTAGAACTTCCAAAGGTTATTTGTAGTAATTTTAATTTGTCTAAAGCATCGTGAGCTGAAGGAGATTTTACAGGATAAATCCACAGAAATTTGGTGAAAGAGTCGATGACAGTAAAGATATATTCGTAATTTTTGTTGGTACTTGGGAGTGGACCCAAAAAGTCAATATGGTAAGTATCAAGTGGTATATCACCTTTTGGTATGGGATGTAAAAATCCTTCTCGTTTGCCAAATTTTATGGATGAAAGAATGCAAGGAATACAATTTGCAATAACATTTTCTAAAGTCTTACGTAAATTTGGGAAAAAGAATTGTTGTTTGACTAAATTTTCAGTTTTGTTGATGCCGAAATGTCTTTTAGAATGTTCAAGTTGTACGATTTGTTTTTGCATTTCAAGTGGAACTACTAAAAGTTCTTGGTCGTTGACAATTTTGTAGAGAACATCGTTTTTAATGTATAATCAGAGGCTGAAGATGATTGTGATAGTTGTCTGATACTGAATGTAAACTCATCCTTAATTTGTGTTTTTTTAATTTTTTGTGTTGTCTCGTTGTATTGTATGACCATGATTGGATAACGACTGAGCGCTTCAATATGCTGCATTTGTTTACCGGGACTGTGAAGTATTTCGTAATCGAAGTCTTATAAGAAGAGAACCCATCGTGCTATTCTAGGTGGTAAATCTTTCTTTGACATAGTTTTTTGAAATGCTTGGCAATCTGTCATTATATGAAATTTTGTGCCGACGAGGTAGTGTCGAAATTTTTTTAATGCTGAAACTATCGCTAAGACCTCTAGCTCGTAGCTGGAGTATTTCTCTTCTTGAGGAGAAGTTTTACGACTCATATAGTGTATTGGATGAAAGTTCTGATTTGAGTCCATTTGTAGAAGTATAGCGCCAAACCCTTTCACACTGGCATCGCAGTGTATTTGTAATGGAGCGTTTTGCTGATAAAGATGCAATACAGGTGTTAACTTCCCTACTTAAAGTTTGCCTCTAGAGGGCGTTCATTTTTGTAAAGGGAGAGAGTGTGATGTCACACGATCCCCTCAGACGGGACCTGACCGAATCTCCGAGAGGAGCTGTTGTAAACAAGCGGTAGTAAGAAGAATAAATATTGTTGTTGTTATACAACCCGATGTGTTTTTTGTCTAAGGACAACCGAAACTGAAATCTGAGGTGATGATGATTAGAAGCTAGTTTTAGTTAGTAGATAGTAGTGAATATTTAAAAATCAGAAGCGGGATTACACCCACCAGGACTGCGAGGAACAAAAAAAGAAGGTAAATAAATTTCGTTTAACCTTATGCATGAGCTAAGAAGTGATTTATTTTGAATAATTTTGAAAAGTATAGAAATAGTGTTAAATATTTCATTCCTCTCAAAAGGACGTAAAAGTGATTTAGTCGAGCTTGCGCTTGAATTAGGTGAAAGTGTCCCTTCGGACGCTATCAATGTGACAATAAGAGCCACCATACTTAACAGCTATGAAGAAGCTTTCGCGAGAGGATGTCTCGAGAGAATAATTGAAGATAGGATTGAAAGAAAAATGGAGAGGAATGAAAAAGAACAAAGGTTAGAAAGGGAGAGGATTGAAAGAGAGAAAAAGGTTAGAAAGGGAGAGGATTGAAAAAGAACAAAGGTTAGACAGAGATAAGGAGATGCAATTTGAACTAGAAAAATTAAGATTAAATAGAACGGAATCCCAAACGCGAGCTGATAGTGATATTATTGGTCCAGAAATAAATAAGAGCCCATTTGAATTAAGAAATCTGGTTCAAAAATTTGATTTAAAAGATGGTGAAATATCTTCATTTTTATTTTATTCGAAAGGCAAGCCAAACGAGTTGGGCTTAGGGAAGAAGATTATGTCAGTCACCTGTTAGGATTCTTACCCTTCGAAATCACGCAACTAATCGCCAGGGAATCAGAAGAAGAAGCGAATGATTACAGACACGTTAAGAGTTTACTGTTAAGAAGATTTAAACTTAGTGCCGAAAAGTTTAGGCAAAAATTTATTAATCATGCTATAGACTCAAAAGACACATGGGCAGATTTTGTTTTTGAGATACGTAACTACTTTAACGAATGGTTAGCAGGCTTAAATGTAAACGATTTCGATTCCTTAAGGGAATTAATTGTCACGGACCAACTGAAAAAACGGGTCCCAAATTTTATGAGGGAACACTTTATTGATTCTTGGCCGAAATTTATTAAAGCAAATGAACTTGCTGAAAAATTAGATGAATACGAAAGCGTTAGAACAGGACATGAAAATAAAAATCGCCAATTTACAAACTATCGTGATGATCCAAAAAACTATTCGCGAACAAATCTAAGATCCAATAACTATAATACTAACACATTCCATTCTAATAAATTAGAAGAGAGAAACCCAATGAGCCATAAATTTAATGTAAGAGGAGGCTCTACAAGACGTTCGGATAACTCTAGAACCTTTAATCCAGCAACTAGTAACGATAGAGGAGAACCGAGATGTTTTGCTTGCAACAAGTTCGGTCACGTCTTAAGAGATTGTCCCTTTCCTTGCACATTATGTGGGGAATCGGGACACACAAAAAGATATTGCACAAAAAATAAAAATGAGCCCAGAGCGAATACTTTAAGCGTTTGTGACCGGGAGTCGTCCTCACCCAACAGATACTTGAGAACTGCGCACATAAATAATCACGAGGTAACTGCCCTCCTTGATACGGGATCCTCGAGTTGTTTACTGAAAGAATCAGTTGCAGCCAACTTAGGGTTAGAAATTTCCCCCTGCAAGACTAATATATTTTCTTTCGGCAATCAGTTAAACCCGGTTTCCCAGAGTTTAGGGGCGACAGTAATAGATTTCCAGATAGAGGATGTCGTGGGAAAGGATATTTATGTTCTAATCGTTCCAGACTCAACGCAACCATTAGATCTAATAGTTGGTCGTCCATTTCTAGATCTGTCTTACATTGCGTATGCTAGAGTGGGCGAAAAGTTACACATCGGTTACGCAAAAGATTATCCATTTATAAATTCAGATTATATTGACGTTGCTAATAATAACCAACCCGAACTTTACAGCGTTAGTTCAAATTAAGTAAATATAAATCGAAGCCCAATAACTTTGGAACAAACAAAATTTGATAAAGACTTAACGGAACAACAGCGACAAGATATTATTCGCTTATTGAATGAGTTCAGAGATTGTTTCGCATTAAATATATCAGAGTTGGGATGCACAAACCTAATGGAAATGGATATCAAGGAAATTGATGGCTCGAAGCCGGTATGTATGAAGCCCTATCAAACAAATGCCGCCGAAAGAGCAGCTATTAAAGATATCGTAAGCGAATGGAAAGAAAATGGCATAGTCTCAGAAACACGCTCACCTTATGTTAGCCCTGTTCTACTTGTACGGAAAAAGACGGGTGAAAATCGCTTAGTCATTGATTATAGACGTTTAAATAGCCAGACGATAAAAGATAAATTTCCCCTACCAAAAGTAGATGACTTATTAGAACAATTATACGAGTGCAATCTATTTACAACATTAGACTTAGCACATGGTTACCTCAAAATACCTTTAACAGAAGAAGCAAAATTAAAAACCGCATTTATTACTCCAGATGAAACCGGACAATTTGAAAGAATGACATTTGGCTTAACTAACGCCCCTGCAGAATTTCAAAGATTAATGTACCATGCATTAGGAAACTTATGTAACAAAGACGTTTTATGTTATCTTGATGATATCTTAGTCCCGGCGAAGACTTGGCAAGAAATGATCGAGAAATTGATTAAAATATTTGAAGCCTTGCGCGCAGCCAAATTAACTTTAAAGTTATCGAAATGTGAATTTGCAAAACCGGAAGTGGAGTATTTAGGATTTGTTATTAACAGACATGGAATTAAACCAGGAACAAGGAAGGTGGAAGTAATATCTAAATTCCCTCAACCGAAAAATTTGCATGAAATTAGACGTTTTCTCGGAATAACAGGTTTTTTTAGAAGATTCATTCGGAATTACGCGTTTAAGGCCAAACCATTGACTCAATTGACAAAGAAAAATGTAAACTTTAAGTGGGAAAAAGAGCAAGAACAGTCGTTTATTACATTGCAAAACGAATTAGTAAAACAGCCCATCTTAGCCCTTTACAACCCCGAAGCAAAAACTGAAGTTCACACGGATGCGAGCGCGGATGGAATTGCTGGCATATTACTGCAGCTTGGAAGTGATGATAAGTGGCATCTCGTTTATTGTGTTAGTAAGAAAACTACTGAGGCTGAAAGAAAATATCATTCAAGTAAATTAGAATTAATGGCGATCGTGTGGACATTAGAGCGACTCAGACAGTTTCTTTTAGGTATAAACTTTACAGTTGTAACCGATTGTCAGGCGTTGATTGATATGAATGCGAAAAGGTCAAGTAATCCTCAAATTGCCCGATGGAGCCTTCTTATACAAGAATATAGCTTTGAAGTTAAGCACAGGCTAGGTGTTAAAATGGCTCATGTTGATGCAATGAGCAGAGTTCCTGTTTAGGAATCAGACGACACTATGACAAGTCTCATTGAGAGAAACTTTGAAGTATATCTGACTTTGAGTGAAGATAAACAAGTTTTGATTATTCAACATGCTGACAAAGATTTAAGAAAATTAATAGAAATTTTTAAAAAAGAAGAGTATGAGAGAACTACCGAAGAAAAACAGATGATAAGCAACTATGTTTTCAAAAGCAATAGATTATATAGAAGTGTTAAGGAAAAGGGAAAGGAGAAACTACTTTATGTAATTCCAAAAAGTATGAGAAAAAGCACAGCAGTTAAATTTCATGATCTGATGGGACATTTTTCAGTTGATAGGACAGTGAACAAGATAAAGGAGTTGTACTGGTTTCCATACATGAAACGATATTTAAGAAGACTTATATCTATGTGTTTTGAATGTTTAGTTAACAAGATTCCAGGGGGTAAACAGCAGGGATTTTTACACCCAATTAAGCCGGGGAAAAGACCTTTTTCACTTATACATATAGATCACCTGGGACCGTTTGTGAAAAGTTCTCGAGGTAATCAAGATCTATTGGTCATCATTGACAACTTTACGAGATTCACCCGACTTTATCCTGTTAAGAATACTTCCTCTCAAAACGTACTAAAAGCCTTGAAAAATTTTGTCACAGAATTCGGATTACCTGATAGAATCATCAGTGACAGAGGTTCATGTTATACGTCGCGTCAATTCGAAGAGTATTGCCTCGATAATGGAATAAATCATACACTGAATTCTACACAACACCCCATGGGAAATGGAATGATTGAACGAGCTAACAGAACTATCCTCTCTACTATAACAACAGCGATGGAGGATACCAGTCACAAGGATTGGGACTTGAAAATAAAAGAAACAGAAAGGAATTTGAACAATGCCGTCAACAATACGACTGATAAGACTCCATTCGAAATGTTACATGGATATTCTTCGAGGTTCAATGATGGTCTACTTCGAAAAATTGCAGATGAGGATGCTGAAATGTGGAATGACCCAAAAGAACTCCAAAGTGAAACGCGTGGTGTGATTGAAAAGAAGCAACAAAAAATGAAGGAATATTACGACAAGAAGAAGTGTCGGACTGTAACCTTTGAGCCAGGAGAGATAGTGGTTGTTCGACGTCCAGCAAAACCAACAGGGGAGCCTACCAAAACCCAAGCGAAGTACAGAGGGCCGTTAATAGTAACTGAAGTACTTCCAAATGACACCTACAGAGTTACTCAACTGGAGGAAAGGCAGAAAGGCCGATTCTACACAACCACAGCTCACGTCAGTCAGCTCAAGGAGTGGAGAAACCATCACGGGGATGATGAAGACGACGACGACTTTTCAGACCCCCCGCAGTGTATAGATGAAAACAAGGAAGCTTGCGGCTTGACGCAGCGAAAGAGAGAGAAAAGCAGCAATGCTACTCAAAGACCGCAAACACGTTCGTTGACCAAGAGGGCCCCCCCCTCCCCCTTCCAAGGCCATATGAACACTAGACTCTCCCCTACCAAGGACTGAGGGGTAACCTCCAAGGAGGTGAGACATACAAATAGACAACGAACGATGTCAGAAAATTACCCCCACTTCTTTAAAGAGAGGCCGGAGGAAGAAATTGCTGATTGGTGAGATGGTTTTAATTTCTCAAAATTATATTTTCTTATAATCAGAGATTTTAATTTCAAAAAGGAACTATGAACTCTTTTCTTTTTTGTGGAATTCATTATGAAAGTTCAAGTGTGTGTTTCTGTTCTGCATTAACTTAATGGTCCTTACCTGAATTTAATGTTTGTAAAGTATTATTTTGATTAATTATAATCATTTATGAAACAAAAAAATTATATTTGTTAGAATTTAATAAATTCCTAAAATTGTGTTTTAACGATTGTATAATGTTAAAGAATTATTTTTTTTCTTTCTGTGTGAATTATTTTGAGACTTCGAAGTCTGTGAAAATCAAGCATTTCCTATACATATGATAATTAATAATCTAAAAGTTATAAGTTCAATATTTCGACTTGCGAATTTTATATTTCGAATGATTTTATATTTTCGAATGAATGAAGTAATTCTGTTTTCATCAAGGAAAAGAATATTTTAAATTGTAGGATAACTAAGATTTTTTTATAAGCTTTAAATTAGAATTACTACTTGATTGGAATGAAAGATAAGTGTAGTGAAATGTAGATATAAGGGTAATTATGTAAAAGGATTTGTGTATAATTATTGATATTTGCTATTTTAAATATTTGAAGAATTTAAGTATTGATGTTGGTGCATAATTATTGATATTTTGCTATTTTAAGTATTTGAAGAATTTAAGTATTGATGTCTGTGTATAATTATTGATATTTACTATTTTAAGTGTTTGAGGAATTTAAACATTGATATTTTTGTGCATGATAACTAATGGTTTTAAAGTGTATCAGTTATTAATGATTTTGTGTTAATTGTAACTGCACAATTGGGACAATTGTATATCAGGTTGGCCGAACTGTTAACTTCCCTACTTAAAGTCTGCTTCTAGAGGGCGTTCATTTTTGTAAAAGGAGAGAGTGTGATGTCACACGATCCCCTCAGACGGGACCTGACCGAATCTCCGAGAGGAGCTGTTGTAAACAAGCGGTAGTAAGAAGAATAAATATTGTTGTTGTTATACAACCCGATGTGTTTTTTGTCTAAGGACAACCGAAACTGAAATCTGAGGTGATGATGATTAGAAGCTAGTTTTAGTTAGTAGATAGTAGTGAATATTTAAAACAGGTTCCTGAGACAAAATTTGTTTCAAAGAGATAAAAGCTTGTTTTTGTGTTGGACTAAAGGTGAATGTCTCGTAAAAGATCGCTTATAGGTCGTGCGATTGATGTATAGTCCTTAATTAATTTTCTAAAATAGCCTGTTAGTCCTAAAAATGATTGGACATGCTGAGTGTTTTTAGATGTCTGAAAATTCATGATCGCATTTGTTTTAGCTGTTGAAGGGCGATTAGTACCTTCTTCAATAATATGGCCTAGAAAAGTTAATTTCCGCTAAAGAAAATTACACTTTTTAAAGTTAAATTCTAAACCATAAGAAGCAGAAACATCAAATACTTTTTTGAGCTTTGCAATCCCTTCCCTTTCAAAATTTGCCGGAATTAAAATACTGTCTATGTATACAATAACAGTGTTGTCTTTTAAGAGATCTTTAAACACATTTGAATGTATTTTTGAAATACTGAGGGAGAGTTACACAAGCCGAAAGGAACTCTATTAAATTGATATTGTCTATTATGTGTTATGAAGCTGGTGTATTTACGACTATCAGAATCAATTTTGATGTGATAAAAACTGTTTTTTAAGTCCAGATTTGAAAAGAGTATCGCCCCATGCAGTTGGTCAAAAATGTCTTCAATGATGGGTAGTGGAAATCTTTGTTTAGTTGTTTTAGAATTAAGAGCACGAAAATCAACACAGATTCTTGTTGACATCTTTTTTCTTGACAAGAACTAAAGGTGCAGCAAAATTAGATGAACTTGGAGAAATTATTCCATCAGACAGCCATTGGTCAATTTGGTTTTCGACGATAATTTTTTCCGCTTGACTTAATCTTCCAGGACGTAACGCGATAGGTGTGTCATCAGAAAGTAACTATAATTTGCATTTGTAAGTTTGAGTCTTTAATTTTATTTGGTTTGTAAGATTGGAGAAGATTTTCAACTTCACGACGCGTATCAACATTCAAAATATGCGATAAATCTACTTCAGGATAAAATACATTTAAATTCGATAAATAAGAATCCTCATTTTCAAAAAGCAAAGAGAGAGTTTTCGTTTTTATTACTAACCGGCAAAAAATTACAATTGCTAATTTTAATTCAGAAAAAGATTTGATTATGTTATCCTCGCCCTGAAAATCAGTTATATAAGGTGTTTGATCGGATATGGGCTGTGACGTTAGTTCATATTTCTTATTTTCTTTTTCATCAAATAATAATTTCTGTTTCGGTGAATTTACCAATTCATTTTTGATCATTGGTTTTTTTTTCGTTGCTCGCGTTGTCAATGTTCTGAAATTGAATTGAGCCATTTGGCCTTGAACCGTCGCCGGAATGATTTGGGATAGTAGAATGCATTTCTACTTCATGATATATGCAGTTTTTAAAGCTCGACTTATTTTTGCTGACTGATTCTGAAGCGAAATTATTTTGTCTATCGTTTTTATTTTTATGCGAAAGAAAGCTCTTTTTGGAATGAGAGGAAATAGGATTTTTTTCTGAAATCCGAGCATTTTCTTTTTCTGCTTTATTTAAACCATCAAAAATACTAGGCGGAACTATTAAATCACAATACAATTTATTACAGATAGCTGCAGTTACTATTATCGGATTTTCACGAAAACTTGGAAGAGAAAATTTAATTTTAGTAAGTTTAGCTTGAATTTCATTTCCGAATGCACAGGTTAATTGAACAGTTCCAAAAGATTTTGTTTCGGGTGGAATAAGGGAGGATTTCACGCACACAATATTCGCTCCCGAATCGATTACAGTTTTCACGATTTTATCATTAACAAAAATATTTTCGTATTGCAATTCATGTAAGGATTCATTAAACATTTTACCTTCGACTTTACAAACAGGACCGTGATTTGAATTAGGTCTAGAATTGAAATGAGTTTCGTTTCTGTGAGAATCACCTCGCGGGTTATTTGCTGAAGCATTTCGTGAATAATTTGTGAAATTTTATCACGCAAGTCGTAGCTATTAAAGCACTGAGATGGGTTGTATTTTTGTCATACGGCGGTTGACAGTATTGTGCCCTGTCGGAATACGACTTTCGCTTTGCTACGAAGTAAACATCGCATTTCCTAGCCTATTCAGTAGGCTTAAGCCAAGATTCGTTTTGGCTTATCGCAATATGTTGTTGCGTTTCTCGATCGAAAATGGAAAATAATTTGTCGGCTATCATTAATTCACACAAAGTTTTAAAATCATTCGCATTACGAAGTTTACAATAATATTCGAAAGAACTTGTTAATCGTGACGAAAACTGTACGTGCAATTCTTTTGGCAATCGTTGAGCCCTACGGAAATTAATTAAGCATTCTTGTGCGGTTGGTTGGAATTCTCGTAAAATAATGTGTTTAACTTTCGCGTAATCTTGGAGTTCGTTTTCGGGGATATAAAGCAAATTACTGTTAGCTTTTTCACCGAGAATATTAATTAAGATCTCTGATTTTATTTCCCGTGGAACATTTTTGGTTGTAAATGCACGTTCAAGTGAATGAAAAAATAAATTATAATTTTCAGGTTTACAAAGAACTGGCACACTAAGGGTCTTAACGGATTTAATGAGACTTTCTAGGAGGTTAGTTGACGGTGTTTCAAATATTGCAGTAGTATTGTTTGAATTATTAGAATTTATAGCGGAGTTCAGATTAGCGAGTTCAATTTCTTTTTCAAGTTGAATTAGTTTTTGGCCGTTTTCTCGGCTTCTTTTTTTTTCTAGTTCTGCTTCTTTTCGTTCTTCGACGAGTAAATTAAGCATATCCTTAAAGAATTCAGGTTCATTTTTGAAAGTGTCAGTTTGTTCGATTAGTGCTTTTAAACATACATGTGTAGCATTTTCTGGGACAGTAACCCTTAGTTCGTTCGTGGCAGTTATAAGATCTTCTTTCTTAGTATTAAGATACATGCTGAGTAAAAAAAAGGTTTGATCCTACTTGATTTGAAGATAACGGGGTTTATGTAGATTGCAGACAGGCTTCGCTTTTAAAAAGCTATCCGTTTGCGATGAGTTCACCACTGTTCACTTTTCACAACGATGATGTTTACATTCGATGCGATGAATAGGCGGGGAAATAGGCCTTTTTTTTTTTATTCGGGAACACTTTTGGACGATGTCGAAGAGACTGTTTGGTTGAGTCTCAAGCTTTGGTTTGGCTTGGCAAAGGAGACGGTAGTATTGGTCTCAGAGCGGAGGATTGGCTCTTTTTAGGAGTCGGAGGAATTCGTTGATTAAGCATTCGCCATTGTGTTGGGCGATTTCGAAGTGCGCCGTTTGTTTTGGACGACTTTTGATTTTAATACGGGTTCAAAAGCCATTAAGGTTGCGAGGCTGAGCCCCCATGTAACAGAGGTGGTGGTATCTAGGGGTGTGTCGAATAAAAGAGACGTTTATGTTTAAAGAGATTTAATGATAAATATAACAGGTTGTTAAACCTGACTAGGCGCGCGCTGCTGCAGACCAAAGTAAGTGCGCTCCTTCTCTCGCTTACATCCGGGGTTACAGAAAGTGGCGCTGGTGTCGCCTGAGCGTATACAACACACACACACACACACACACATATATATATATATATATATATATATAAATTATGATACTAAAAATTAATAATCAAGAAGTAAAATAAATATTAATAATAAAAACAATATTTACTTGAAGAATTTTATAACTTTTACTAAGCATCTTGAGGAAAATTATTGCTTTAGAATTGTGATGAAGAGTCAGAAAATAATTTCTAATACAGGCTTAGCATTTGAAAAAAAAATTAAAATCGAAGTAAAAATTGTTAAATTTGCTAATATTTAAAAGTCTTAACTATAGTAAAACTCCTATTAAATTTAGAAAATCAACTAATGACTCGAATACTTATAATACAAGGTCCATACAATATTTAAGCATACAAATAGCTTTACCCCAATTTTTTTATTAAATTAATATATTTTTTTTATTTAAGTTTCTTTGTAATCTCTCTTTACCAATTTTTCTGTATTTGTCTCATCCTTTTAGAATACTTCTTAACCCTTTAGCACGGAATTCTTTACCTTGATCTCAATGCTAGTTTTGCACTTCTTTACATATTTTTATAATGATATTATATTGACACATTTCATAAATAATTTAAAAAAATAATTGTTGTAATTATAAATAAAAATAAAACATTGAAAGAAAAGTATATATAATTTAATTCTTTCAAAGTATATTACCAATTCATTCTTCAGTAGCTCGGGTGTAAGAATCAAAATGGTGCATTTTCATTAGCATGTCCTTGTGTTCGATAATATCAATTACAAAATCAAACAAAAACTCATTCTAAATTTAAGCGTAATGAGTGCTTACCTTTTTACGTAATGTACTTTTTAATGAGCATTTCTGAAATCAAGGATCTTCGATTGCAAAACAACTATCATACTGCATCGTTAGGATTTGGCACATTGAAACTTCTCAATCTATAATAATATCTCATTTTACGTAGAAATTGCTTAAGTTTCTGAACCGATATTCTGTAATACACAAATACTTCCGTCTTTAACTATGACAATAAAAGTACAGCGTAAAATTTATTTTTTTCTGTATTTTTCACAAACTCAATCAATTTCAAACAACTTAAATAATGCTGGAAGAAGTAGTTTAATAGAACAAAATAGTTTCATTGATCTCTTATCCAATTAAATATTTCAGCAAACTGCAGATTTTAGCTTTCCGTGTAAATACCCTAGTGTTGGGTTTAGTACGATACAGTCATACAAAAACCAGTGAATTATTATTCAATTCATAACTAGCAGCTAATGGATGCCTGATGTGTAGGTAAATAGTCTTAATACTTATAAGACGAATTGATATCTTTCAAAACTACATAAATGTACACCTTCAATAGAAAAATAACATTCAAGCAAAAGTCTTACTGAGATTTTAATCTATCTAAAATAATTAAACAAGTATGATTCTTCAATTCATAAATGAGATCAATAAACGTGCGAAAAATTTAAAATGGCATTTGGAAAAAAAAAACGATATTTTGAATGTTAACAAGAAGAGGCAGGCGTTTACAATTAATCGATAATTGAAGAGGTATTTTACTAAATAAATCTATTTCTAAATGTACGGAAAATCTAAACAGGCTTTTAGAAAGCATTATTCCCCCAATTTTTTTTTAATAGACACATGTATTGTTAATGAATAAATCATTGATCATTTTTCTTAGTCGAAAGTTATGTCATCACGATGAGTTATAATAAAATCCGTAGCAAGACTTTTTATTGTTTTGTTCTGAAGCATATTGCGGCATCTTCATATTTCCTTTTCCCTCCTACTTTCATAACCATCTAACAATTTATATAAAATTTAGATTCATTAAGAATTTTCCAGTAGTTTTCAGCAACAGAAGTCCTGTACTTAGACTTCGCATTTTATGATTATTTACGATTCTGGGTTGCGAATCTCTACACTACCACGACTTTTTAAAAATTGCCCATTTCATTCACATAATCCTTAGAGAATGGACACTTCGCTACAGCGCTTTTCCAATTTAGTCGTCTGCTATGACATGTATGGATTACAGTGCTAGTAAACAATAATGCCAGTCACCACAAGGTAATTTTATAATAAATCCAAAGTATATCAAAAGGTACTGAAAAATTACATCTACATTTATAAGCTGGATCAGTGACCAATACGTAGACATTAAGGAATGGTACTATATTTCCATTTAATTTTTAATTCATCCATACCAGACAATCGGGTGAAAGATCAAAACATATTTTCTTAAGGATGATGGATATTTCACTTAACTTTTCAAACCCATTCACTAAATATTTCCATTATTTATTCATGGTTATATCTAAATATATATCTGCGGTGACCCCTCGTCAATAATCAGTTTCGTTTATGATACCTTTAACATTATGATAAGGATCCATGGCAAAATGAAGTTGTGAACATTTAGAATATCAGGCTAGGTTCTTTCGGTTCAAGATCGTTAAAGCTGAGATCCAGACTTAATCTTTTAGAAGCTAGATTTCTTGGAAGCTAAATAGTCACACTCACTGGAAGTCTCATTATTTTTTTCATTTTCCATATCCTTTATCAGACGGGGTTACCATGTACGAATAGTTGAAATAAAAGTTTTAGAGGCCAGTAGTTTCAATAAAAATCTCATCTTTCTAATCAAAAGAAAAAATTGTGGCTGAAGGTTTTGAAATGTAAGATCAATACATTTTTCGAACAAAATTTTTGGATGCTAAGGAACAAGTAGAGATCTTTTAGACATCCACGAGAACAGATAATTCCAGGGACGTCGTAAAAATGCTAAACAGTAATTCTATCGTGCAATGAGTGCTCTATAAGAACTTTACTTTTTAAGGCAAATATTAAGTGTAGAAAAAAGTAATCTTATTGTATAAATATAATCTATATTACTAAAGTAATTGAAGAACATGGGAAAGCTATTATCCTAATCAAACAAATTAACTGTGAGAGTTATTTGGCAATTTTGGGTCCTGAAGTTGATATTTGCAACTTGGTGAAGAAAACAACAGCAAATGTACATGTATGTACGTACTCACAAGTAAGCAAATAAAATTCGGAATATGAAATTAGTTTTAAAATATGAATAAAAATTATAATGAAATTTTATGAAAATGAATATGTCATTTTACCTTTTTGTTCTTGTAAATCTCGAGCAAACGTAGCATAAGGGCGCATAAATGTCAGATTCAACTTTAGGATGAATTGGAATTTTTTACCAAATGCAATATCATTCTGCAAAGTTTGTTGATGAAAGATAGAAAATAATTGAATTTTTAACTTTTATCTTTTCTCGTGTTCATTTTATTACTTTTCTAATTCCATTACAGACGTGAAGAGAAAAGAACCAGATTAGTATTCTTATATACTATATAACTATTAAAAAAAGACAGGTGCTCTTTTTGTGAAAGATAAGCTTTTAAATATGCTTATATATTGTATATAATCAATATTAAATTTTAGCATAATAATGTAAAATATAAATAATATAATTATTATATGAAAGTGTAATATTAAATATTCTCGAGCGTATAACATCTATTTAGAAATAAGAAAGACAATATTTCACATTCCTTTGAGTACGGAAAGGAAATTTTTAAAAAAGAAAGATTTGTTTCACGTTTAGGCTGGAATCGCACGTATTGTATAATAATTAGTAGCTAAACTCTTTTTGGAAAATGCTGATTCTAAATATTATATAAGAAGTGAAGGAAGGTGAACATTTATCAAACAGTGACTTTTATTTAACTAAATATATTTTTGCTTGTGTCCCTGTCATATAAATGATATCTTTGTTATTCAAAATGATACTATGTTTCTATACCTCTAAAAATAATTTCTTATATATTATAGAAGAAAAATATACAGAAAATCCTGCAAGTGGAACTCTTTTTCGGAAACTAATTACTGGTTTCTTAAAGAAGGATCTTCTTTTGATTACTTTTTGAACGTATAATCTAATGTGTTACTTTTTTGTATTATCCTTCTATAATGGTCCTTTTAATTATCATTAGACGATTAAAATAATGTCCACGAATTAGGGAACATATTTCTATACGTAACAAATAAAACCAGATAAAGAAAGAAGCAAATAATTAACTCGACTTTTGTTTTGTTTTGTTCTTCCATCTTTTTAATAAAAATTCAAACAGATGTAAATAGTTGTAATGTTCCTATACTTAGTGGGAAAATTGACTACTTGAAAAAAATGTTTATTTAAATTTATTTTTAAATATAATGTAGCCTTTTCATCACACTTCAGCAATACAAGCAAAATGAAACTAAAAGTAAATATTTCGTTCTTAAAAAGAAAACACAAATTTTTGCTGCGGACAATAATCCAAGAAATTTACACGAACCTAAGAAGTTTAAATAAAATTTCCATCTTAAATACCGAAAATACAATTTGTCTTTTATTATACCTACAAAATACATTCTAAACTGCTACAATACTCAGTTGTAAATGTTTTAAGAGACTAATATTCTTCTTAAGATTTAAACGTATTCTTAATATATACATCTATAGAGCTGTATTGCAACCATTATAATAATTTATATTATTATATTACAATAACTAAGAAGCTCAAAATTTTAATTCAGATTTTTTTTAGATACTGTAACCGATGGTTTTAAGAACAAACCAAAAAACTCAATTTTGTAGCGCGTGGCATGAGTGCGTGGAATCTTTTGAATGAAGATTAGAAGGTTTGAAGAACATTCTTCTTTTATTGGGTTCATTTCACAGCAGCCGGATATACATTACAATAATATCTATAAAAGATACATATAAGACATGTACACAACACGCAACATACATACCACTAAAGTTACTAACAAGAGGTTGGGAAAAAAGTCTTATAGTGGATAGCGCCGTCTGTAATGGGGGATAGAGCCCTTTGTTGGTATTTTGGTTTGTTCTTAAAATCATCGGTTACAATACGATATTAATTGACCACATATAAATTAGATATCAGACCATTTGCAAATTCTGGTAAAAAAATATTATATACATTTTATCATTTCACAAATAATTCAAAAGAATTATTTGTTTTAAATAAAAAAAAAATTAGGACATAAAATCCATTAACATACTTTAATTCCACAAAATATAATTTGCCTTTCATTCTATAAATGCCTATAAATATTAACACCACTTTCTGATACATAACATCAAATAAAAAATGAAGCAAAGAGTGGGACTAATTTTTAAGCGTCATGTGCGGTTAGGAAAGTGATACTATATTAAATAGACATGTAACACTTATATATCTGTGATTAAGGAAATTCTCACAAAATACGTTACATACTCACGTTTAATAGTAATTGAAAAAAAATTAATTGTTGTAAATATAAATAAGAGAAAGTACTAAATATAAACAAAAGTATTTAATCGATAAAAAGGAAATAACTTTTCATTCATTTATAGCTTTCGTACAAAAGGCAAAATTTGCGCATAAATATTAGCATGACTTTGTGATAGATAATATCAAATACTAAACAGAAATAGATGGTCTAAGTATTGAGTAATTTTCAAATATGATTATTTCTTGCGTGTTGGCTGAAACAGTATATATATTTAAATTATTTAAGAGGAATATCCATTTGCTGATAATTTTTGTCTTCAAATCTTACAGAAAATATGTATCACATTTTATACTGAATGAAAAGTGTGATTCCTATATGTCCTATAATTAATTGTTAACTTGAATTATCATTAATGATTTCCTGCTGAGTGCAATTAAGTTGTGTTTTTTCAAGGAAAACTACTACAACTAGATCTTTATAATCATGACTTTTTTCTGTTACTCATATATGTAATGAAATAAGTATTAAAGGCAATGATAGTTCAATTTTGGAAAAAAAGAAAAAATCAAGATGTGTTATAACTTGCGAAAATGTTAGGAATTTTCAATGAATGCAAAAGCATTTTGATGCATCCAAACCAAGTGCAATGTGGAATTTGTTAAATATGTATCGCGATTTTAGTTTTCATTAACATATTACTGATGCTGAAATTGTTATCATTTTGCTATTAAGTTAATGAAAGTTTTTTTGACCCTTCACAAATTTTCAGAGACTTGTGTTCTTCAATGATATTACTCAATTCCATTAAAACTGTAAAATTTTTAATGCATATAATTCAAACTATGATGTGCAAGAAGCCTTATAAATAACACATCGATCAATAACTCCCGAGACTAACCCAGAGATGGCGCTCGTAGTAAACCAGTAACCAGGTCTTTCTAGAGTACTAACCTTTGCTTGAAACGTGTCAAAATTTTAAGTCGATCGGACCAGGAAAAAGGTTTTTTGAAGTGAAGTGAAAAAGGTTTTTTCCAAGTGGGTGCCGCGATTGCTTTCGATGGAACAAAAACAGCAACGAGTCGATGATTCAGAAAGCTGTTTATCGCTATTTACTCGCAACAAAAAAGATTTCTTGCGGGGAAAAAAAAAAAAAAATTTGGAAAAGCGTTGGAACGATTGTATCACCCTAAAAGGTGATTAACAAAAGGTGTTATGTTGATGAATAAAAAAAAAATTTGCAAAAAAAATGTTGTTTTCAATGTTAGACTCGGGAGTTATTGATCGATGTGTTATTATGTTTATTTACGATATTTATTATTTGTTTCAAAGTTTTTGTTATTATTCACTATAAATTTTGATGGTTTGCCATTTATTTTTAAAATGATCTAGTTATAGAATTATCATTAAAATTAAATTTCTTCTATTTATCGTTTCCTGCTTGAGATTTTTTTAAAAATATATTACATATTTATTTTCTCAATCACAGAAATAATTTGAATTTTTGTCTCGAAAATCCTGTATTGAAACTTATGGAAAATATTAATAAATTTGAAAAGAGAACAAGTATTTTTTTATGAGAAGCAACTTTTGTGGTATATGGTAACACCGTGTAGTAGCTACACCCCTCCCATTTTTGTTTAAAAGTCTAGCGAATCTATGTATTTCTTCAGTATTTATATAAGCTTTTTTTACTTAATATTGAGATGATCTTTACACTAAATATAGAAATTTGAAGGGAAAAAAAGACTTTTCATACACATTGTTCTAATGCGTTTGAGAGCTTGATTGCATTTTATTACTTAACTGCCTTTGTTGATTACTAGGTCCAATTTACGCTTCAATTTCTGTCACATTTACACAACACCCCTCCTCCTCCCAATTTTTTTATAAGCCTTTGATGGTTATGAATGAATCCAGCTTGCATTCGAATAGCCTACATAATGCATGCAGACGAGTTCAGCTCGTCCGAAGTTTTTTGACCCAAATGGTTGCAGCCAAGCCCAACTGGTTAGAAAAACTTTCTCCAATGTGCCCTGACGAGCTGAGTTCATCTGCGTATATTGCCCGGCTGTGTTACAAACAATATCTACTACAAAATTTAGTTAGTTTTATAGTATATAGATGATAGTTGGGGCACATGAAATTTTTTGCATCACGAGGTTAATATTATCGATCTAATTGTTGATGATCCAGTTATTTTTCTTGTTAAATTTCATGGGAATTTGTTTCTGAAAGGCTCAAAAGCGAAAGCTAGATAGTTCTAATAAAAATAAGGTTTATAATGATATATATATATATATATATATATATATATATATATATATATATAT
>BMAW01047034.1:72859-90145 GCA_019974015.1 Nephila pilipes | reverse complement strand
TATATATATATATATATATATATATATATATATATATATATATATGATGAATAATTCCATGTTTTAAAGTGTATCACACAAAAAAAGAGAGTTTTAAATACGTATAACAAAAAATGTTTATTAAAGTATTGAATTGTGTGTATTTTTGTTTAGATATTTTAATTTAATACTTTACTAGCTAATATTTATTATTGACTTATTTAAAAGGACCAATAACAACTGTTGTAAACTTTACATTAATAAACACGAAATAATTCTTTAAGTCCTATCTTTTAAGATGGAGATATCTGTATCAACATCAGAAAAAGAGGATAGTATTTTCAAAAGCAACTTTGGGGGAAAAGCTGCCACCGTTAGTGACCGTTTTACCATAACACTGCGTGCAATAGGAGAGCGAAAACTACTGATTTGCCTAACTATCAAAGGGTTAAACATTGACTCTTTAAGCCTTTTTTTTTTTCATTAGTATATCAAATTTATTCTTTAATTTTTGTCATATTTACACGGAACACATTATGTCCTCAAGTAATTTTAACACTGAATTCTTTGAGCTCTTAAAATTGGCGTGGCTCATTAGTTTTCTAACAAATATTTGAAAGTCACTTAAAGAAAAATCTTATTTCTTTTGTCTCATCTGGTCAATTTTTTATTTTCATTGTTATTATAATCTGAAAACACAGGTACGATGAGTTGAATAATGTCTGTTAAATGTGATGATGGCTTAAAAAACTTTGTAGAAGTAAAACTATTTTTTTTTTCTTTTTGCTAAAAAATTGAATTATACTGCTGGTATAAAAATATCCATTAACTAGATAGAGATAATGTCCTATTTGGAAAAAAAAAACATTATCTTTTAATACTGAGAAAAAATTTAAGGGAATGCTGCTTTAATTGAAAAAACCTGCATTATACATGGAAAAAGTAATTAAACATTAAAAAACACTGTAAACGAATTCCATATTTTGTTACGAAATGATGCACATTAATCGAATGACTGAGATACAAAAATATTAAAAATTAAAACACTATCAACATAAAACTTTCCAATTGGTACCTAACTTTATATCTTATGTCCATATATGGGGGTTTAAAGGAGAAAAAAATGGCAAAAACACGTTTTTCCAAATTCTTAATTAAAAGTAGAAAATAAATGCTTAGTAAATGTTTAGAAATTGGTGTTTACATGCACTTTTAATAATTTATTTATGTATATATAATTTATATACAAGAAGAGGCATCCTTTTGCTTAAACTGGTGCACAAAATGCAATCAAGAGATGAGTCATTTGGTGTTGAGGAAAAAAATATTTTTAATTTCATGCTGAAACTCATAAAACCGACGAGTACGAGTGACATTGCATATTTGATGTATGAAAAAAATATCTGAATATATATTGTCTTAAATAGCATATTTTATTCAAAAATAATACAGTGATTCTATAGCTCCCAAATTAATAAATGAGAAAATATGTTGAGTATTTTGTTTTAAACCAAAATTCTTCATTCATAATGTTTTTAAAATGATAGATTATCTTGCATCTTAATTTATTCTTCATATGAACTATAAATTTGAAGTAAAATTTAAATTGTTCTCATTCGAAAGACATGATACTTAATTCTCCATCTTCCAAACCACTGATTTTTGGTGGTACAGTAGTATGGAATGTGCAGCAGCCTAATGATAATGGTAGCGAACTCGTAGCCAGCGTTGTTTCGTCGAGTCCGGATGCCACTTCAGATCTGCTGTGTACGGGGCACGTTAAATCTGGCTCTGCCTCAAGTCTTATCTTAGCGTGGTGTGGTAGAGTTGTGCCAGATCAGGTTTCGTCTCTCGACCGAAGCTCAAAATTATTGGGACCTTCGCCAATAGTTCTTGTGTTGCTTCGGAGTGTGACGTTAATAATCAATGAACTGATTACTCCAAACGTTGTAAGTAACTGACAGAATCCACGCCTCGACTTGAGCATCACTGCTCGATATTTAATGATTCATTGACAATTATGACAGGTTTAAAAAACTAGCGTTTCATTTAAGGATTTTTGTTGCCTTCTTTAGTTAAGAACATTCATAATGATCCTAAGGCATCCAACCCCCCCACCCCTGTGGGTTTACAGTATTTGGCAAACACAGGAGACGAGACACAGGGATACCCGAACGATTCTTCTCTATTTTCGACTCTTCTTCTTGGAAAATATTTTTTGTATATTTTCCATTTTTTTCAAAATTTGTTTGGCATGGTATAGGCACTCCTAGCTCTTGTTCCATAAATCATCACACAATTTATTTACGGATTTTTGTTGCCCTCAGAGGTTTGCTTTCTTTAGGTAAGTGCGGACATCATGCCCATTAGGCACCCTAGTGATCTTTATCTTTCCCATAGAGTTTATTATGTAATTTAAATGTAGGTCAGACAGTCACGGGATACCCTAGCGATCCTTGTCCCTTTACGAACCGTCGCTTGAGATAATTTTTCTACTCCTCCCTCTTTTATTTTTTTTCATTCATCTAGACCACGGTTACACCTTGTCTGGCGAAGCATAGTCACTTATGGCTCTTGTGACTTTATCCTTAATTCATAATGATTTTAATTGAATTAAGTGAATTTTAAAAAAGTGTACTTAAATATTTAAACTACGATCATTATTTTAAATGATGCATCCTTATATGCAATCACGTTTCGCCTACCTTTGATATTTTTGGAAACTGTTTAAAGTTAAATACCTGCCTATACGCTCATAGGAAGTTGAGATGTAAATTTCCTGGTTTTACTTCCTTCCGATTTTGCATTTTATTTACTTTAAAAATTTTTAAAGTGTATAAGCCGAAAACGAATGGTTTTTAAAAGCGATAGACAAGGGTATCACATTCTCTGTCTTAAATTTTTTTTCATATGAAAAAAAATTATAATTTAATATTTGCATAATTAATATTCCTACAGTGTGTATTGCAAATATTTTTTAAACAATTCTAATAATTTTTATTCTAATTGTAAACTGTAATATTTGTAAAATATAAATACTGCCAATTTTGCTGAGAAAAATATACACTCATGGACAAAAAAATTAGCGCACCAAGAAGGAGTCGTCAAAATGAAACGAAATTTTACACACGTAATGACTACTTTGATATAAGTAAATGATTAGGAAATCAAAGAAAAAGGATAATTTATTTCAGAGAAAAAGGCAAAAGAACAGAGGAGTAAATACCCTGTTGAACCCCCTGTAGCGCGAATGCAAGATGCGATACGATCGGCATACAAGTTCTGTATGATGTGTTGAGACACTTCGTTCCATATTTGCTGTAACCTTGCCTCTAGTTCGTGCAAACTCGTGGGATGCCCAACTCGCCGTCCCAAATGATCCCAGATATGCTCGATTGGAGACAAATCTGGGGATCGGGCAGACCAAGGAAGGGTAGTAACAGTGCGGAGACAGCCTTGTGACACCCTTTACGTGTGAGGCCGAGCATTGTCTAGTTAAAAAATGGCTCCTGGGAACCGTTGCATGAGTGGCAACACATGTGGTTGCAGGATGTCATGGACATACCGCTGGGCTGTCATGGTGCCACGGCTCAATACTAGGGGAGACCGTGTATTGTAGGTAATGGTACCCAGTTCTGATATACTGCGATACAGTGTTCCAAGCATTATATATATTTAATTTCTAGTGTAATAATGGTGGTCGTCGTCGGTGGTAAACTTTTTCAGTATATGTTTGCTATATGAAAGGGATTTATCTTCGGTTTTCATTCTCTGTGTTTGTAAAAGGATGGTGGTCTTTTACAGGCCTCCGATGAATAAATGTGAAAACAGAAAATATATGTGAAAACAGGAAACTTTGAATATATGTGAAAACAGAAAATAAATGCATTCCTACAAAAGTGATATATGAAAGAAAGGACTAATAGACCTAAAGTTGGTTTCAGTTCTAACTGTGAGAAGAATACTTAAATGTGGTAATTATGTATTGAAGTAATCCAGGTAGTTGAATTGTTATTATTTCATGATGGCCACATATTGTAGTGTACAATTTGTTGCTAATCTCCCGTAAAGAATTGTCTTTTAAGTGCTTTGTTGCCTCCACCCTTGTGAGAGAAATGTTTGACAGGCAGCAGTTGCCAAATGTGGCAATCCTCCCTTTGATGCTTAATCACGACCGTTTTGATGGAGACCCTGTAATAATTCTGGCCATCGCTTTCGAAGGAAATAGCTCCTGCTCGGATTTGGAGAGTGTGTTTTGTTTTCTTCTCTTCGGCCATTGGGGTCGGTGGATTTTGCATTCAAATCTGTTTCAAACTGACTGGTTGAGAAAGTTTTTTGACCAGTGGACATCGCCATTGAATGTGTGTTTTTTTCAGCGTCTAATCTTCCAAGTCTGGGTAACAAGAATGGCTGTTGGTATGAGTATGCAAGAGGTGAATGAATGTACTACTAAATTCGTTGCTAATTTAGAAGCAAATGGGAAAGGTGCGTGACCGTTGGATTATTTGCGTCTACGAAATGTGGTGAAATTGTGTGAAAGGAAATGTTTGGCTGGTGGATATGAATGGCATTGCAGGAAGAAGGATCGAAGGTCTCTTGATGTGTGTCGGAATATTAGGAGATATTTGTGTTCTCCCACAACCCTTTGAATATATGTGAAGTGCTCCGAGTAACAAGGTTTTATTTCGGTAGTTGTCCAAACGAGTTTGTTATGAATAAAGTGAAGATCCACCTCCATGTAGTTGTGGATTGGTATATGTTTTGTCGAGATGTTTGCATGATTTGATGTGGTTGATGAGAGCTGGAAATACAGGGTCCTGAATGATTGTTGGGCGAATCTAAATTTTGAAAAAAAAGAAGAGGAAAAGCTGTAAGGGACGAATAAATGTTTTCTTAAGATTTGTTGAAAGACAAATGAAAGTGGACAATGTTTTGTTGATGGAAAGTAATGTAAAACAATTTCTTTCTGCTATGCAGATTTGAATGTTTTTGAAATTATTGATTAGTAAGAAGAAAATATTATATTGAATTAAGCAATTTAAGCATTTCTAATATGATAAAATATATCTTTTCAGATGTTATTACTGATTGTTTTATCTTGTAACTTGAGCAGAGCCTCTTGAAATGCACAAACAACAATCCCCTATTGACGGAAGAGTCAGTTTAAATAATCTCTATAGACATTGGAATTATGATGGCCTGGATCATAGTTTCTCTTTTAACTTGATGTGGTAATGGTGTAGAAATTAAATTCAAAGAATTTTTTTTCATATTGATATGTAAGAATTAATATTTCGTAAAATCTTTTTTTTTTCGAGCAACTGTAGAACTTTCTGACTCTATTCCTATTGCAGTAAATAATTTTTATTATTTTGAGTAAATTAGAGAATTATAATAAATGTTATTTGACTGTAAATATATAATTTTAAATACAGGGAAAAAATAATCTTTTTTATTGATATGTATTTTTTTTATTGAAATTAGTGGCTTTCATATATCTATATTTTTGTATCTTGATATAATATTTAGTTTTTTCTGAAGTTTATATAAAATTGTTATTTGTCGTTACTGATATATTTCATTAGCTACTTCCTAATTTACTTTTACGCTATAATACCATTCCTTTTAGATTTCAAACTGTCATATTTTTTCCTGTTGTTTCCATGAGGGAATGTACAATGAAAATTCCTAGCTTTCCAATGGAAGAAATCTCACCTATGCCTACTCCGGTTTATTTGTATATATATATATATATATATATATATATATATATATATATATTCTTATAAACATGAATATTATTTTGAAACGTTTTTTTTCCTTCTAGAATGTATATTTATAAATTAATATTTCCTTCAAACTTCATGTTAAAAATAAATTGTAGGAATGTATTCATTTGTATTTATAATTAGGTATTTGACAAAAAAAAAATTATCAAGAAAAATTCCTTAATGGACATATAATATACAGACTTATAATAATATGTTCCTAAAAGAATAGTTTTGTGTTCCACTTTCTCATTCATTGAAAAAATAAAATTATTAAAAATGTTTGAGATGACAAAAACATTTTAAACTCAAAATGAAACTAAACACAATATGTGTGTATGATATATTTGTTTTCCACCCACTTGAGTTGTTTAATCAAAGTTAATAATATTACTTTTCCAAGTTATATGCACTTGAACATTCTCAGGGCTTTTCTTGCTAAATTTACTTTAAAATCTTGCATCTGTTTGCTCCAATCTACTTATCCAATTATTAAAAAAATTTAAAATAAAAAATGTTTAATTCAATGTTCTGTTTCATTTTTATTTCATATATCTCTCCAGGTGTAAACCTAAGAGTTCAACTTGCATCATACATTTGAAATGAATAATCTGGGTCTGATTTATTTTCTAAGATAAACAAAAATGCATGAAACATGTATGAAAAAGAAAGGATAGTTAAAGTCAAGTAACACGGGGATATTTAGTATTTTAGATTATAGTTAAAACAATAATTTATATCGAATTAATATCTTAGGATTCTGCCACTGTGATTATTTCTAAATTTAGAAAAAGGAAAAGAAAAATTCTTTTGCTTTTAATAAAATTTAATAACTTTTTTTTCTTAATGGAATGAGATCCTAAATATTAAAATACATATGTCTTTTTTTAACTTTATTTTGTTCTTTGAGGTTGAAGCTGTTGGTGTTGCAATTATAAGATGTGATATAAAATATAAATTTAAGAGAAATATCTAAAGAGACCATTATTGTGAAGAAAATTTTAAAATTGTGTTGGATTGACTTGATATTAAGTAAACTTCTTTATAAAATGTGCATTCCAATTTTAATGTTCATTTGTAATCGGAAGATGTGATGAATTCCTGAAATATTGGAGAATGGAGGAGAAGATTGGGAAAAAGTATATGGGAAAGGAGAGAAAAAAGATAATTACCAATGTAGTTTTTTAAAAATATAAATCATTATGAAATGACAAGTTATTCAAGCAGTAAATTACATGCTTAATGCAAATTATTGTGTTTCTAGAGAAGTGAAAAAGAAATTTAATTACATGTTACACCTATTTATGTTTACAGATATCAATGGAATATCTTGAGATTTTTCTATAAATTCTAAACAGTATTTTTTACTTGTTTTTATAATGAAGCGTTACTCTATTTAGCATTTCTTAATATGTCTCATGGCACCTATAAATATGTCATTATGAATATTTCTGCAAAATGTTCTATTTGTAAGCTTACAATGGAAGTCAACAATTATTAATCATTTGTTTTCCCAAATTTCTTTTCAGATAATGTTATCCCAACTACGTCTCCTCCAGTTTTAGTGAATTGTTCCTATATTTTAAGGTTTTTTTTTTTAAAATAGTGCTCTGAAATTGTCAAAAACAGGTTTGCAATTATTGAAACATTATATTTATTGCTGTTTATTTCAGAATTTACTTTAGTCGGACAAATCAAATACTGTCTATGATTTTATGTTGCAAAAAGCTTTTTGTTCTATTTAATATTCCTAAAAAAAAATTGAAATTGAGATAATATTCAAAATCCATTTCTTTAAGAATATTAGGGAAATAATATGAGTTGGGTTTATTCTAAAATTTACAGGATTTCGGAATATGCATAAATTTCATGATGAGAAGTTTCTAAGCAAACAGAAGATATTAGTGCAAAAATGTTAACGCTATTTTGTGTTTGACTGTATCAAATACAAAATCGAACAAAGAGAAGTGTTAAACGTATAAGCGGCATGCGTCATTACCTTCTTATGTAAGTTACTTACCTATTGAGCTTTTCTGACAGAAAAAGTCTTTGATTAAAAAACAATTACATTTTTTGGACAATTCAAAATAATGCATTACTTAACTATTTAAATATAGCTGATTCCACGGCAGTCCATGGAGCGTTCATTCTTAAATTAATTATCTTTCATTCTATGCAGTCAAGTCATAAGAATCATAATGTAGCTCATAAAAAATAATAATTTTTTTTGATTCGTTGTATAGAATAAATAAAGGGATCAATAAAAGAGTAATAGAAAATTTTAAGCTTTATTTGTCCTAGGTAATGTTCGTAATAATGTGTTAAATAGACATATAACACTTATATATCTAAAATTAAAAAAAGTTCTTATAACATATAATGTCACAATTTTATAATAATTCCAAAAAATCATTTGTTGTAAATATAAATTAATTACGACATATAAACAAACATATATCTTCGATAAAATAAATTACCTTTTCATTATTTTACAGCTCCGGTTACAGAGGCAATTTGGTGCATAAATATTAAATTGATTTTGTGTTCGATAATATCAACACACAAAACTGAAGAAAAATTCTATTTAAATATTTATGGGTCATACTTCTTTCATTCGTAGGTATGGAACTTACTTATAATAATCGTAAATGTAGAAAAAACAACAACATATAAATGGAAGTATATATTTCAATTACATAAAAATTAATTACCTTTCATTCTTTTGCATCCCAAGCACCAGAAGATATTGGCGCAAAAATTTCAACACTACATTGTGCTCAACTGTATGAAATATAAAATTGAACAAAGAGTAGTATTAAATTTTAAGCGTCATGCGTGTTAACCTTCTTAAGTAAGTTACATACTTACTGAGCATTTTTTGACATGAGGAGTATTAGATTGAAAAACAGATTTTAGATTACATTTTTAGTATAAATACATTATTTATATGTTTAAAGGAAGCTGATTTCCCAGAATTCTTTTGAACCTTAATTCGTAAATTAATTACCTTTCATTCTCTTACAGCTCAGTCACCAGAATCATAATGATGCGCATAAAAAAATAATACCAATTTTTGATTCTTAATATCAAATAAAAATTGAAACAAATAGTCATAGAAATTTTTCAGAGTGATATCTCTTAGGTAAGGTTCCTATTACCGTATTAAATAGATATATAGCATTTATATAGCAACAGTAAAAATTCTCACAAAATTCTTAATGTTGTTACATTTTTATAATAATTCATAAAAATCAATTTTTGTTAATATAAATAAATTACAACATATAAACAAACGTATATCATAGATAAAAATAAATTACCTTGGCAATCGTATATATTCTGGTGCAAGAGGCAATTTGGCACCTAAATATTAACTTGACTTTTTGCTCAATGATATCAAACAAAAAACGACTAAAAATTCTATTTAAATATTAACGGGTCATGCTTCTTTCATTCCTGGGTAAGGAACTTATTTATGATAATCGTAAATGTATATTTAAAATTACAACATATAAATAAAATTGTATTTTTTCATTCCAAAAAATTAAATTACCTTTCATTCTTTTGCATCCCAAGCACCAGAAGATATTGGCGCAAAAATTTCAACACTACTTTGTGCTCCACTATATGAAATATAAAATTGAACAAAGAGTAGTGTTAAACTTATAAGCGTCATGCTTGATAACCTACATAAGTAAGTTACATACTTACTGAGCATTTGTGACATCAAAGGTCTTAGATTGAAAAACAAATATATTAGAATAAATCATAATGATGCATTACTTATAAGTTTAAATCTAGCTGATTCCACATCGGTCCATTGAATCTACATTCGTAAATTATTTAATTTTCATTCTTTTGCAACTTAAATAACCTAAAGCATAATTTTGGGCATAAAAAATTAATACCAATTTTTGATTCATAATTTCAAAGAAAAAAGGAACAAAACGTAATACAAATGTTTAAGCGTTTTTTCTCTTAGGTAAAGTTAGTGACACTGTATTAAAAAGATGTATAACATTGATATATCTGACTTTAAAAAAAGGCTGATAAATTATATAATATTTTCGCATAAGTATTTACGTGACTTTGAGCTGGATAATATCAAATACGAAACCGAACAAAGATTCAACGTAAATATTTACGAGTTATATACTGCTTTCGTTCCTAGATATGAAACTTACACATGATAATAAAAAATACAGATAAAAATACAACATATAAATTAAAGTAAATTTTTAAATTTTACGAAAATAATTTACCTTTCATTATTTTTCAGCGAAGGTACCAGAAAGCATATTGGCGCAAATATTTACATTACTTTGTGCTCGACAATATCAAATACAAAATCGAACCCAGAGTGGTGTTCATCTTACAAGCGTCAGGCATGATAATCTTCATAGGTAAGTTACATACTGAGCATCTCTGATGTCAAAGGTTTTAGATTATGAAACATATATATTAGATTACATTTTTAGGATAAGTCGTAATTCGGTATTACTTATACGTTTAAATGTAGCTGATTCCACAGAAGTCCATAGAACCTATTTTCTTGAATTAATTACCTTTAATTCCTTTGCAACTCTGTCACAAGAAGCATAATGTGGCGCATGAAAAATTAATACAAATTTTTGATTCATAATATCAAAGAAAAAAGGAACAAAACCTGATACAAATTTTTCAGCGTTAAGTCTCTTATGTAAAGTTCATGACACTGCATTAAAAAGTCTTATAACATTGATATATTTGGCATTAATAAATTCCCCTAAAATATATAACATTGTCACATTCGTATAATAATTCAAAAACGTACTTTTTCCCCAAATTTTGGTCAGTAAAAATGAAAGCACCTATTGTATTCGTGTAAAAATTTAAAAAAAAGGAGGTTTTTGAACATTGAGCAACGAATGTGCAGCAGCTCTAAAAGATTGTTGAAACACGCGTGCTGCGCAGGTGTTCTTTTACAAACAAGTGATCTCTTACACTAACGGGAACTTACAGAACAAGTCGCACAAGCACACATGTCGCATATTACAACACCAATAATTATGACTTAGACGCAACAAGAATAGATTATCTGTGTCCTAGTGAAAATGTTTAAGACCGATAATTTAACCGTATTGTTTTTCTTTTTTGTTAAAATTTGAGTTTTTTTCAATAGAATTTGACGGTTTCGTTTCTTTTTATTAAAAATTTCATTTATATCTATAAACACGGGTGCAGCTCTTCAATAAAATATTGAAAAAATATGGATTATTCGAATTTTAATTTTTTTCAAGCATGTAGTGTCTAATCAAGCATGCGTATATACACGTGTGCGTATTATAGTCAAGATTTTGCGGTAAGCAAACGTATATATTCAATAAAATTAAAATTACCTTTTTATTCTTTTATAGCTCTGATACAGGAGGCAAATTGACGTATAAATATTAACATGACTTTGTGCAGAATAATATCAAACACAAAAACGAACAAAAAGTCCGTGTAACTATTTACGAGTTATGCATCTTTCGTTCCTTGGTACGGAACTTATTTATGATAATCGTAAATGAAGATAAAGATTCAACATATATGTTAAAGTATATATTTAAATTCCATTAAAAATACTTACCTTTCATTCTTTTGCATCCCAAGCACTAGAAGATATTGGCACAAAAATTGTAACACACTACTTTGTGCTCAACTGTATCAAATATAAAATTGAACAAAGAGTAGTATTAAATTTTATGCGTCATGCGTGTTAACCTTCTTAAGTAAGTCACATACTAACTAAGCATTTCTGACATCAAGGTTCTTTGATTAAAAAATAAATATTGGATTACTTTTATAGTATAAGTCATAATAAAGCATTTCTTATAGGTTTAAATGAAGCTGATTCCACAGCTGCTTATTAATACTTAATTCATAAATTAATTATCTTTCATTCTCTTGCAGCTCAGTCACGAGAATCCTAATGATGCGGATAATAAATTAATAACCAATTTTTGATTTTTTAATATCAAATAAAAAATGAAACAAAAAGAGTCAAAAAATTTTTTAAGCGTGATGTCTCTTTGGTAAGGCTCGTAACACTGCATTAAATAGAAATATAACACTTTTGTATCTAAAATTTTAAAAAATCTCATAAAATATACTGTCACATTTTTATAATAATTCAAAAAAAAAAAAAAAAACTAATTCTTGTAAATGAAAAATAATTATAACATATGAACAAACATATATTTACAATAAAAATAAATTACCTTTTCATTCTTTTACAGCTCTGGTACAAAAGGCGCGTAAATATTAACTTGACTTTGTGGTTGATAATATCTAACACAAAATGGAACAAAAAGTCCAGGTAAATATTAACCGGTCATGCTTCTTTGGTTCATAGGTATGGAATTTACTAATGACAATCATAAATATAGATAAAAATGAAACGTAAAAATGAAAGTATATAATTAAGTTACAAAAAAAAAATTACCTTTCATACCTTCGCATCTCTTGCACCAGAACAAATCCATTAAAAATATTAACCCTACTTTGTGCTCGACTATATCAAATTCAAAATCGAACAAAGAGTAATATTAAACTTTTAAGCGTCAAGCGTGTTAACCTTCTTAAGTAAGTTACATATTAATTAAGCATTTCTGACATCAAGAGTCTAAGATTGAAAATAATATTAGATTACATTTTTAGGATAAGTCACAATAAAACATTACTTATATGTTTAAAAGTAGCTGATTCCACAGCAGTCCATGACACCTTCATTCTTAAATTAATTCCCTTACATTTTTTGCAGCTTAGTCACCAGTATCGTAAAGGAGCTCATTAAGACATGAATACCAATTTTTGATTCTTAATATCAAATAAAAAATGAAAGAAGAACTGATACAAATTTTTAAGTGTTATATCTCTTAAGTAAGGTTCATGATACTTTATTAAATAGACATATAATATGTATACGTCAGTATTAAAATTCTCACAAAATATATTCCATTGGATATTTCATAATAATTGAAAAATATAAGTGTTGTAAATATAAGAAAAAGAATGACAAATAAAAAAGTATCCGTTCCATTAAAACAAATTACCTTTCATTCATTTCTTCAGACACCAGAATCGGAATGACTCATAAATATCAACTCTCCTTTTTGATTCATAATATCAAATATAAAATGAAACAAACAATGGAATCAATTTTAAGTGTCATGAGCGCTTAGGTAAGTTTCGATATACTCAATTAAACAGACATAATAATTACATATCTTACATTAAAAAATCTCATAAAATATATTCCATTGCCATATTTCCTTACAATTCAAAAAAATTAATCACTATAAATATAAATAATAGTGCAACATATTAACAAAAATATATATTCTATAAGAATAAAATACCTTTAATTCTTTTAAAGTTCTGGTACAAGAGACAAATTGGCGCATAAATATTAGCATGACTTTGTGCTCGATAATATCAAATACAAAACCGAGCAAAAAGTATATGCCAAATATTTACGGGTCACACTGATTTCGTTCCTAAGTATGGTACTTATTTTTTGAGCATTTCTCACATCAAGGGTACTATATAGAGAATTTTTTTTTTTTTTTTTTTTTTTTTTTTTTTTTTTTCATTTTTGAATGTTTAATAATTAAGCTTTATATTCTGTAATAAAATCTCAATATAAATAGAAATATTTGAGAATTACATTTTCAGAACATGTACTTTTAAGGGCTCAAATATTTTTGCCTGCTAATGTGAGAATACGAGAATACAGCTTAAAAGAAAAGTTTTTGTATGTTTTCAGCAAACTCAGTCAATTTGAAAAAGCTAAATTTTCACTGCGAGAAAAAATGTTATTTAACAAAATGATTCCCTTCATCTCTGATCCAATTAAAAATGTCTAGGAAAATTATATAATTCAGATGTCTATTTAAATGCCCTCGTGTTGCTTTTAGTGCGATAGTTTCGGAAAAAGAAAACAATAAATTATTATTTTATTCTTAAATTACAACTAACGGATACCTAATGTGTAAGTATATTATTTTCAATGCATCACATACGATTTTGCTGCTTACTCAACTACATAAATGTATACTTTCAATTAAAAGTTATATTCAAATACATTGGTTCTGAACTTTTTCATGTATCTTAAAACATTTAAAAAGTATTATTATTAAGCTTATAAACTGAATTAATAAATATGAGAAAAATTTAGAAAGACTTGGAAAAATTTAAAAATATTCTTACGAAAAATAAAGACAAATATCTAAAATCGATAGATGTATAATTATATATATAGATGAAATTATATTTTGTAGCGCGGGGCATGAGTACATGGAATCTTGAATGAAGATTAGAATATTGAAGATTATTTTTTTTATTATATTATTTATATTGGTTGGGTTCAGTTCACAGCACGCGGATATACATCACAATAACAGTTATAAGGGATATACGACACGCAACAAACATATACAAGCACAACAACAAAACTAGAGGTTGGGAAGAAGTCTCTTTTTCTTAACGTCACCACAGGTGGCGTTAACAGTCCCGTTAAAGTTACAGTCATGGTAGCTGTTACAGTCTCCCCCCTCTGGCCCTGATGCCGCCACGGCGAAGAGCCAGTCAGAGAGAGAGGCCTGTTTTTTTTACGAAGTGGAATTATTGGCGTAGTTGCTGGACCTTGAGGACGTAATGCTGAGGTGTGATGAACCCCAATGGGAACATCAGGATCCTCCGGATTGGCCACCTCAAATGTAATCAGAGATCTTTGGCTGAGAATAACATAGGAACCATCTCTGCGTGGCATAAACTTTGATGATCTTTGTCGTGCAGAGCTACTCAAAGGATGTTTGTTAACCCAAACCCTGTCACCTATGTTGAATTTGTAGCCTGGCATATGACTTTTATTGGCGTATTGTTTACGATAGTCTTGTTTAGATTCTACACGCTCTTTTATTTGTTTCGTAAGGTTGGTAAATCTTTTTAGATACGGTGTAATCTCGGCTACAAAGTTATCATTCTGGATGATACTCCTAATGTAATGATTGATGTTGTCAGTCGTTCGAAGTTCTCGACCAAACTGAATAAAAGCCACAGTCTGATTGGGGTTTTCACTTTTATGGGTATTCATTGCAAAGCGAATAGCTGGAAGCTTCTAAGATAATTTTGAGTGATCGTCTCCAACTAGGATTGCAAGTCGAGGTTTTAGATCACGATTTTGCAGTTCTACTGGATTGGCTTGTGGGTGGTAAACAGGAGTAAATACTTGATTTATGTCTAGAAGATAGCACACCTGCTGCATAACTGCACTGACAAATTGTGCTCCGTTGTCACTGATAATGCGCTTGGGTAGGCCCTATCGCAAAAAGACTTCTTCAAGAAGAGTGACAGCACATTCTTTTGCTGTCTAGGATGCTCTTCCTCGCCTTTACCTTGCAAGATTACTACCCCAATGGCATAGTCACTAGCATCAGTACGAAGAATGTAAGGTTTCATGGCATCACTCAGTTTCAAAACGGGAGAACTGATTAGAAGTTGTTTCAAAGTTTGAAAAGAATTTTCTTCTTCATCTCCCCAAGACATTTCTTTGTGAGATTGCTGAGAGGTCTGGCTATCTCTGAAAAACAAGGAATAAATCTTCTGTACCACGAACAGGTTTGCAGGAATGACTGCACCTGCTTTACGTTTTCGGGAGGAAACATTTCCCTGATAGCTGAGGTTTTATCAGAGCCCACTTCCACTCCTGAACTTGTGATATAGTGTCCAAGATATTTCACTCTATCACAAGCAAAATTACATTTATTTCGATTTGCATGTAGTTTAAACAGTAAAAGTCTCTCAAATACAGCTTTGAGATCATCAAGATGTTTTTCAAAGGTTTCTGACAGAATTACGATATCATCGAGGTAAGAAGGAATGAGAATATCACAAAGGCCACTTCGGAACTTGTCAATAATTCTCTGACACGTAGTTGGGTCCGTTTTCAAGCCACAAGGCTTCGAAGATAGCGAAAAGTTCCGAATGGACACTCAAATGCTGTTTTGTCTCTGTCAGAAAAACAGACATTCACCTGGTGGTAACCTGATTATAAATCTATAGTTGTCATAAAAGGTGTATGCTTCACTTCGTGAAGTAGGTCATCCATTCTAGTTAATAGATAAGAGTCAGCCACTGTCGTAACATTAAGACCTCTATAATCGATGCAAAGACGGATTTTACCGTTCGCTTTGAGAACGAGCACCACAGGAGCAGCATATGGGGATTCACATTATTGTATGACGTTCTGTTCCAAACGTTTATCAAGTTCTTTCTTAAGAAACTCTTTCTTTGCTGGTGGTAACTTATAGGAAGGCACAGAGACAGGAGGACTGTCTCCAGTGTTCATACGGAGTTCCATGAAGGGAGTGGGCTCTCCCTCTGGTTCAAAGACAGTTTCGTACATCTTTAGTAATGTACTCAAATCATTTCTCTGCTCAGGTGTTAGACATTTACCTTCATCTTCGCGCAGTAAGCATGTATTTTCCTCAATGTTGGATCGGCCTTGGACTTCTTGAACAATTACTTCTTTAACAAAATCATATGTTCGATAGGGTGAGTCACTAAAGTACCAGTTGCGGAGTTTGAGGTTCAGAACAATGCCAGCTTTTTGTAAAAAGTCCATCCCCAAAAGTGTCCGATTTCCTTTAGCGTAAGGCAAAGCTATTAGTAGTGTACGGATGACACGTTCCTTCAAGTTTGATAACTACACTGGTTGTGTAGACTTCTATTTCGGACTTTGGCCGTCAGCAAGGGACATAGAGAATCGAGTTTTCTGAAAGTTGGCTCCCTCTCTCTATAAAAGGAGGTATAAGATTTCTCCAGCAAAAGTGTGACTAGCTCCAGTATCGGTGAATGCAGTTCCCCATGTGCCATTTACAGCTAACTTCAGCACCGCACTTTCATTTGGAGTTGAAGAGCATGAATGCAAACTGATGTTGCCAAAATTTGCTGAGTCCTTATTCTCTGTTGATTTGCATTTGGACATCTGAGTTTCGTAACACCTGGCTTATCATATCCATAACACGATACCGATAGTCTCTCTGATCTGTAATCAGTTTTCAATTTATCACCTCTACTGAAAGATGATGTAGAACCGGTTTGATTGGTTTTGTCAAATCTGCTATCAGATGAGCTTCTTTTCGGAGTGTAAGGTTTAGAAGGGTATTCTCTTGAATTAGCCGTCTTCTTTACTGAAGAAGTAGTATTTCTATTGTAGCAATAGATATCCAATTTGTCTGCTAATTCAGAAGGTGACACTCGCTCAGAACAGTCGTCTAAGAAATGATCTCTCACTTCGGGAGGTACACGTCTTTTAATTTGATCAAATATGATTAAGTCCTTTAATTGGTTGTAGTTTGCAATTTTCAGTTCGTTTAGCCATCCTTATGAATAGCTTTTTATTTCAAAATAATAATCTCTCCAAGTTTTCTCTTGAACTTTCTTATTTGTTGACGGAAGAGTTGTCGGAATTTTTCCGCAGAGAGCTTGAATCTCCTCAAAAGCATTTCTTTGA